>JAJIYU010014726.1:0-13058 GCA_030144865.1 Tinospora cordifolia
TGACCTTTACATTGCTTGACTACTAATCCACCTTGGGCATTGTGGTATTGAGTACCTTTTTTTTTTTTTTGCTCCAACTCTCAACCACACATATTTGAATAAGATAAATAAAATTTTATTAACATATATTTCTAAATTTGAGGGTCGTTACATCCTGTATCTGTTTTGGGTTTTTGGGTATAAAAAATGAAGTACAGGGTTGAGGGCAGTTTCATAAATACATGAGAAGGAGAAATTGAGATTTAAGTAATATGTTTATGAGTTTACTTATCAGCTCTTGGTAACTAAGAGCTCATCAAGCGAAAAAATAAAAAGTAATGAAAATAATGATAATCACGTGTTCTATTTAATACATATGTACACACGAAAAGGAAAATTGCGAATCTGTTTATGAGTTTATTGAGCCGCTCTTGGTAACTAAGAGTTTATCAAGTTTTTTTTTTTTTTTTTTTTTTCTTTTTAAAAAAAGGATGATAATGCCTATATACGAACATCCACATGTAGAAAAATAAAAAATAAAAAATCTTAGGCTCACAAATTAAATTTTATTTGAATATCTTATTTGATTATTAAATTTTATCTTAATTTCTATGAAGGTTGGGTGTGTATCAAGGTCTTTTTAATATAGGAATTGCTGAAGAGCTAATTGTAGCAATTATTTTTCAAAAGAAAATGAAAACTATAGCAATTTTGAAAGTTGAAAACTTAAAGAAAGTTCCAAAAAAATAGAAAAGAAAAGCTCGTGACAAACCAAAATTGAAGTGTTTGAGAGCTTTGTTGTGTCATGCCCATCAAACTATATTAACATGAAAGGAAATGCAAATTTTAGATGGATGGATGGATGGCAAAATGGTATAGAAGGAAGAGGACTCAGAATAACATTTAGCATCGGCAAGGATGATAATCAGTCATCCATTACGCACGACGAGCGAACTTTAAAATAATCCTCATCGTCCTCTTCTTTCTTACACCAGCCACCCACCAGAGATCCCATATAGGACCATGAACTAAGAGCTTGAAGGATTCAGATGCCTTGCTGCCATTGCTCAGGCCTCAGGGAACCTTCTAATACGGAGGAATGGAGAAGGGTATCCTTTAAATTAGGTGAAACAGATGTACATGTGGTCCAAAAGTTGACTCTTTTGCCTTGCTGTGCAAGGCCAGGGACTAATAATGGTGAGGGGTCTTTTATTATTATTATTATTATTATTATTATTTCTAATCTTTCTGAAGAATGGAAATTCTATTTTAATACCAATACTTTCTTCACTGTTCACTGGAATAGCTGCATATGTCTTAATGTAGGGCATCTTCTAATTAAATAAAATAAAATCGATGGTTATACTACTTTCCCTGATGTGCAAGTAACCACTTTGATATTAATAATGACAGATGCCAGAGGTTTGAGGTCGTTTTTTAATATATTTTGCATCTAATCAAAATAAAATAATTTTAACATAAAATTAATATTAAACACTAATTTCTTCTTCAATTTATTTATATTATTTATATTATATTTTAACTACTATAAAAATTTCTTAAAATTCAAAAAATTAAAAAAAATATATAGGGGTGACAATTTATAGCATCACACGATACTCAACCTAAACACAATATGTATTTAACGGATTTTAGTTTAACATAAATAAATTTTAGTTAAAACAGATTAAACGCGATTAAATATGACTAAAATTTAGGTCATAAACAAGTAAACCTTTTAAACATAAAAATAACATGTTTAACACGATTATAAATAATTTAATAAACTATAAATAAGTTAATTATATATATTTATATATATATATATATATACACACACCAATATATTGATGAAATGGTTAACCTTTTTGTACCAAAAAAAGAAATAATTTCCTTTTTATTAATTTTTTAAATCTTTTTTAATTTAATTCATTTCTAACAAATTATTTATGTTTATATTTTTATAAAAAAATAATTTTAAAAATGGTTGCAAAAAGTTAAATATGTTATATATAAGTATATTATAATAACACAATTAATAAATATATCAAATTTTGGCTTGCAAATTTAACACGATGGGTCATATTTAAATTTGTAATATATGTGTCAAATTTGTTTACGACATAAACCATTTTTTTCTTAAGATATATATATACACCAAAATGGTACGAGTAAGCAGTGTTGCGTTGAAAATATTCTTAGTGATTAATAAATTAAATCGTAAGTTTTAAACATCTAGCTTACCACGCAATCAATGCACTTAAACTTGAAATTGGTCTCACAATTTATAAAGAAGCTATTTGGATATTTCATACTCAAATACAAAATGAAATGCCCTCTATTTCTAATTACACAATCAATTAAATGCATTATTGACATGTTTGGTTTGTGTACATTTAAAGTAGATTTAATATTTTCCCCAATGGAATGATACTATAAGACAATGCCGCATGTATTAAATTAGTTCTTTTGGGTCGGTATCTTTTGATATCTACATTTTAGAGATCTTTATGATCTACAGCACATGATACCATCTCCTTGTTTAGCTTATGTTGGATATTGCTTTCCTATTCTCCATTAAAGCAATGAGGGAAGTGTCCATCGGGAGAAAGTAATACTTAAAGTATTGAAAATAAATTTAAAAATTCTCAATTTTAAAAGCTTAATTTTAAATATTAATGTTAACAATTATATTATAAAAATAATTATTAAAGTTTGTCACTTCTTTTTTTTTTTTTGGTCAATTACGCACACACACTTACAAGATGCCACTATAGAGCTCGAACTCTACCCTCCTTGGAGGGAGTAGAGGTGCTTAACCAACTACCCTAGCAGGGACTGGCAAGTTCATCACTTCATTTATATCATTTGGTGTCTTGGGAGTTGGACATTTAGGTTGATCAGGGAGGTTGATTTGATGTCAACTTAAATCATTAATTTGAATTATCAATTGGATTAACTAACACCCTCAACATCATTAAGCACGACAACATACATGATTATGTATGCTTAGAAGCTAAAAATTAGATTATGCATATCAATAAAAAAATCAATTAATTAACATATATTTATTGGAAAAACCCTGAAGTTAGTGTATCTAAACTAATCTAGTTTGGCTTGTAGATTGAATAAAAAACTTCTAATTAAATCAACAAAGCCAAATCAATTCAAACTAATAAAAAGATAATAGTTAATATATTTTGCCACTGACAATTATCTCGATTTAACAAGTTATCTTAATATCACTACAACAAAAGACACTTTTAGCTACCAAACTTTTCATTGCTAAATATCAAACATACATTGCCAAATGTGTTTAGAGATAATGTCGGGACCCCTTCCCTAAGCCAAAGGTCGGCCCAACTGGGACAGTGGCCCGACGAACTCAATCACCATGTTAAGTTCATCCAACCACTGTTAAGCCGCTTTTTCAATCTCATACAACAAACGATATCAGAATAATTCAAAGACTCAAGGCGAAAGTAAACAACATACGAAGAACAAACATCATATTACATGCTTGTCTTGTTCAAAATACATAGTTTGACCTTTATATATATAAGAGTGACCTTTATATATATAAGAGTGACCAAACTCTAAGCAAAAGACCAAAAAATAAGGAAACCATCAGGGACTAGGCAATTATTATGCCTTTTCCTTTGTCCGCTGATGAACCTAAAATGTTAGTAAAGTAGTGAGCCTAAAACCAGCGTGGCTCAGTGAGTAGTAAAATCAGCATATTTCCTAACCAACATCCAAAACAGTGTGTATACATGTATAGTAACCAAACAATATTCGAAAGCATGGCATAATATAAAAGCAGTTATAAATAATACAACAGTTATAGAATAACATTTTAAATACATGCTAGTTGAAAACCTATATCTAAACTAGGATTTCGATCATCAAACCTAACCCTATGGTCATCACCCAAGCGGATCATAGATCAGGCGTACTGACCACTCAAGTGGGTTGTAGGCTAGGCGTATTTCTCGAATACCCTAACCCGCACTCAGTCCTCAAGTGTCGTCACTCAAGCGAGTGGGAAGCTAGGCGCATTGATCATATGCCCTAACCCCACACTCGGACTTCAAGTCTAATCTCAATCACATCGTATCCCGACCCCACCCTCGAACCTCAAGCTTATGGTCTCACTATCTATGTACATCTATATATATTTGCAAACCAGTTGATGTACTCAAATCCCATGAAACCATTCAATCAATGTCATTTCAAACATATTTTATGCAAAGAATACAAGTTAAAGTAATGTTTGAATCAAACTACTAACCTCGGGTCTCACGTATTGATGTCCCATCGATAGTCGACCTAGTCCCGTGATATACACTCGGATCTACGTTATTTAAATTAAACTTCAGTTCTTGGACAAATGTGGCTTAACTATTGTTTCCTTATCCCTAATTAGTCTTGGTCAATCCGAACTCAATTTAATTGAATTTGATCCATTGGTCCAACCTGGTCAACTTGGTCAACATGACCACTTTATGTCAATTTTGGTCAACTTGGGTCAATTGGGTCAAATTGGGTCAAAATTGGTCAAAATTGAGTCAATTGGGTCAAAATCCCCAAATTTCAATACTTAGCCAATTTCAAGCCTTTTGTTCAATTTGCGCAGCAAATTTGTCAATTTTTCTATGAGCAATCCGTATGTCAGAATTGCATGAAATTTTTTAAATTTGATCTGGACCCTTCAAATATCTACCAAAATTTTATACTTTAATTTTTAGACTTCTTTTAATAGGTTTTCCAACTGAATTAACAGGAACTTTCAATTCTAGATTTTTCTTTCTATCTGTGCAGTAAGTTTTTCGAATTTTCTGTGATCAATCCAACCATTGAATTTATGCAAAAGTTTTCAGATTTGATCTACACTGCCTAATGAGTTACCAAAATTTTATTTCATGATTTTTGGACACCATTTACTAAGGTTTCTAAGTGCATTAATAGGGACTGTGAAATCTCCTATTCCCTATGACAGACAGTAACTTAATGAATTGATTGACCTATTTTCTAAATTTAAAATGGCTTGAAATTTGGTACACATAATCTTGACATGTCTAGTAACTTCTCCACCAAATTTCAACTCAAAATACCTACATTTGGTTAGTCAACTAGTCTTCTACTTTTCTGTCATGCAACAGATTGTAAATGCTCCAGATTTCCTATAGTTTTCAAGCGCTTATCTACTCTCATTCTAACATCAATCCGGGACTATTTCTTACAATCTTTGAAAAGGTTTACATCATAGAACTCTGATTAATTTAGTCCTATTCAAAACAGCAAGCAATTATAATCATAAACACTCTCAAATACATCTCCAAAACATAGCATGAATAAGGTTCTCTGAAAATTTTTTCTAAGTCTCAAAACACCTAACTAACAGGACATATTTGCAAGCATAGAAAATCTAAATTACAGAGGTTTATGATTTGAGATTTATACCTTTTCGTAGTCCCAAGTATGAGGTTCAAAACGCCTCAGATCTCAGTCCAAGCGAATAGCTCTAGGTGCTCCAAAGACTGTCTCCAATCTGGTCCCAAAGCCTATTTTCTGCAGAAACTGTTAAAACAGTTGATCAAACAGTCAACTTCATCATCTTACAAAATGTGGTTAGGATCTCAGATTCTAATTTCTACCACTTGGATATTGAAATACACGTAATAAGGAAGAAAACTATGGATTTTACCTCAATAACAAACCCTTAACAGCTTATGAATCAACACTCCAAAGATTGGATCAACACAGGTTTCTCTGTTTTTTGGGTTTCCAACAGTGTTGAGTAGCACTGTTCTTGGTCGTTTCAGCTTCAAACGGTTTTGGGATTAGACCAACTGCTTGTAGGACGTTATAAGGGTGGTAAGGGCTTTCCAAAAAGCCCTAGATCACTAAAAACGGATATCAAATGAAGGAGATATAGATGGTTGAAGATGGGTTGAAAAAATTGAAAATTTGATTTCTATTGCAACCTCGACGACCAACACCTCTTCGTACTTGTTTTCCTCCCTGGTGGCTATTTGTCTTGACAAGGGGCTTGGGGGTTCTTCGAGAGGGTTGTAAGTCAAAAAGAGCTAAAAATCAAGGAAATCAGATGAGAAATGAAGGAGATACAAGCTCTTGAAAGAGGGTTGTAGAGGCTAAAAATTTGGGGTGGTTTGCATGCCAAATAAGAGTGTCACGTGGCCATCCACATGACCCCTATGTTCCCATGCAAGATGACTAGTTGGCATTTGCATTGGCCAACTCAGAGGTGTAATTGGATTGCAAAAACCATAACTCAAAAATCAAGTTCTTTGCTAGTTTTTTTTTGCTAAAAAATACCCCAAAAAATACCAAAATTCGTCAGAAAAAACAAGGGGAAGGGATGGTCTGGCGCATGGGCCGGCCAAGGACATGAGCCAACGCACGCGTCGGTCCACGGTTCACAAGGGCCTTCAGCACGCACGCCTCAGATTTTCGCATGGGCCATGGACCTGTGTGGTCAGCCCACTCGCTCAGGTCTGTGAGCCCATGGTATATATATACACATATATATACTTATTTTTCACCATTTTTTAAAAATTTATTTAATCCATTTTTACTTCAATTTCTTCAAAAATTTCTCAATTATACACCATTTTTATCATGTATACAATTATTTTTTGAATTGAATAATCCACCCCATAGATCATATTTTTCTCCCAAAAATTTTATTAATTACTCTAAAAATTTCATAATCATTTCGAAAAATTATATTTCTCCAAAAAAATATATTTCCCTTGTAGTTTCATGCATTTTCCTCTCAAAATTATATTTTTTTCACTTATTCTAATTTTTCTCAATAAATAATTAAAAATTTATAAAATTCACGTATTCTCATTTAAAAATTTTAGAAAATATATATATATCGAACCCATAATTTTGTGTATTAAATCATGGGTGGTCACAGATAAAAAAATTTTATTGCAAAGCCATCGCTAAATATTCATCGTTGATTATATTTAGCAATGAAAAATTTTATAGCTGAATATTAGTTTTAGCTATAAAAATATAATTAGCTACAAAATATTTTTCGTTGCAAATATGTTGATTTGACTATGATTTTTAAAATCATTGCTAAATAATATTTACTATTACTTTTTATTTTTATAGCTAATAATTATATTTGTCTATAAATTATTTTCATTGCTAAAACAATAATTTACCCATAAAATAAGATTTGTAGTAAAATATTACGTTTATCTATTAAAAAAAAAGTTTATATTGCTGAAACATACACTTGCCAAAACATTAAAATTTATAGTAAAAACTTACATTTTTTAACAAAAAAAGATTATTGATAAATATAAATTTAGCTACGAAATAACTTTATAATAAAAGTTCATCACTGAACTTTGTTTTATTAGACTTACTATTTACTGGATTTTAAAGAACATCAAGTCTGAGGAAGGAAAAAGAGATTACAAATGATTAGCTTTAGTTAAACTTCCATTGTATTTTCTCTATTTGTTGTATTTTCACTGTATACAATCGAACATTTTTTATACCGATTTGCTATGTTTGTAACTTGGATGTACCAAACCTAATAATGTACTTTTAACAACACTTATACTATTTTAATCGTTGAATGAATTAATATTTCTACTTTTGCTTTATTTTAAATAGGAAAAGGTTAACTATAACTCATTAAGTTGAACATCTTTTCAGAAATTTACAATATAGAATTGTAAAGATTATCTTTTCCAAGAATAGTACTTCTAGTATAAAATTATATTTATATTTTTATAGCACGTTTAGCCAGTATGAAAAGTCTACTTTCAAACTATCCATATTATTATTAATTTAGCACGTCATTCGATCTACTTGCTTTAATTTATACACGTCCTTACAAACATAAAAACAACAAATATCTATTATTTCTTTAAGTTATTCGAACGCATTTTCATTCACATTAAAATGAAATGAAATTGAAGGGTAGCATCCTTTTAATATCTATTATTTCTTTAAGTTATTAATTACACTTGCACTTTGTCCAAAATTTACAATACTGAAAAATAAAACTCCTTCATGGAAGAATTAAATTTCTCATGTGCATAATAACTTACTTTCAAATTGTTGACGTTCAAAAATATAAATTCTGCTGTAACTAATATATCGAACATATATAGTGATAGAGATATCACATATTTAAATGTGCATCAATTTTTATATCATTAATTTATTAGTTTTACATTACCATTATAGCGGTGATGTGATTACCAAGCAAATATATATGAAATATACTTTTATTGATCAATTTTATTAAGAACCATTTATTTTTTCTTATTAATATGTTTTCACTTATTTGCATCAATGGCGGTTGAACATATGTAAAATTAAAATTAAAGATTTAGATACACATATGAAATCACTAGAGTCACGTTAATTAAACAATTTAGATAACTTTGAGCAGTTATAAGAAGTAAGCAGTGCAAAAAGTAAGTAGTTCAACTAAAAGCCTACGTCTGCGGAACCTTGCTTAGATCAAAAGATTCCACTATAATTTGCAAGATATACTACTTCTCAGCAGGTCTAACGCCCTACAACAACACTCTACAAAATAGAATCTCCACAAAAACCTCTCTTCTTAAAGGAAGATATCAAACTCTATTAACAGACAACCAGCCTCTAAGACAGTCACCACTATCTTGTTGACATCAACACCTTGCACATAGTTTACAGCTTCTTCCTCCTATTGTTAGGATGACTCAATAAAACAATAAATGAAATACAAATTTGGCACTCAATACGATGGATCACACTTGTGTTAACACTAGTTTTTTTTTAAGCTTCAAGTGATGAACAATGTTTTATACGCCTCTATATTTAGAAGCATATGGGCAAAATTCTTTTTAAAGCAGGAAAATTTTATCTGCAAACTGTGAATGATCTTGTATCGCAATATTGTAAGCACTACTTCCTGTTTGACAAATTTCCAAAAATTTGCATCTTTCCAACTGCAATTTGATTCGTCCACTTCTTTCTTTTGCCTTTGGATTTTTAGTATAATGAACAAAAAGAAATCTTTATTGAGGATACCTTACCTAACATTTCTTATTAAGGTATTGCAGAATGATTTGTGTTTCTTTTTCAAAGAATGATCCAGTTGCCTGATTTAAAACTCAATTTTCTATTTTTAAAGAAGGGCAGTTTCTGATTTCAAACACATTCCATTTTCAAATATTAAACAAAATTTAAAAACAGATAACCTTTCCAAAAAGATAGAAAGAATATTTATTTCTAAAAACCTATGAAGAAAGGTTTAAAAAAAATTCAAAAGAGAAAGATTGTAATACACTAAAAGTCAATGAATGAATTATAAAATTTTGGAAGCTTTAAACATAAAATAAATTAAATAAATAATTCATAAATTACAAGTAAAAACAAACTTGGGATAATTGTAAAAATTAATAAAAAATTCTGAGAATATCATGAAGACACGAAAATGACAAAAGGCCAAGCAATGAATTGGATTACCACGGTAATGATCAAAAAATAAATAAATGCGTGAAAATGACATCCTTCTGGTTACCACCGTAATGAAAATCATTACTGCGGTAATACTATACAAAATAAAAAATCGATGTTTTCTTATTATCGCAGTAATGCATCGAAAATCTTAATTTTGATGTGTTAATCACACAATTACCGCGATAATTAGAGTCATTAGCACGATAATACGTCAAAATTACATACTTGTGCAATTTGTGCGCATAACCCTAATTTTCAGTCATTCAGATATGCAGTCGCACAGAAACCCTGCCTAGCTGCCATAAAACGATCTTTCTTCTTCATAAACACATTTTAGAGCAATTCTAATCTATTTCAACTCATCTCAAGCTACTCCCAACAGTCTTTTGAGTAAGGATTGACGAAGAACTACTGGACTAGTAGAGAGTGTAATTACTGCGGCCTCAAGAACAATTACAGACGAAGTGAGGCATCGATATCCACACAAATCCATATTCTTAATCTTTGTTTCACGTTGTTTGGACTAATTCATGTCCTTTTGATGAACCAAAACCCTAGATATCATTCTAAGCATTGTCTGAAGGCAAACAAAGGAGAAAATGAACAACAGTGAAGTATATTACGTCTCTGCTTAATATGATACTAGTTTCGAGCCTAGAGTTAGTGTGTTGTAGATAGGGGTGACAAATTGTGACATGACACGATAACCCAACACGAAGTTAACGGGTTTGGGTTTAGCATAAACGGGTTTGGGTCAAAACGGGTCAAACACGATTAGACATGACTAAATACGAATTATAAATAGGTTAACCTAATAAACTCAAAAATGACACATTTAACACGATTATGTATAAGTTAAGAGATAAACTATAAATAAGTTCATTTAAAATTAATATATTTATTAATTTGTTGATAGGATAATTTATTTTTTTTTTTAGATATAATTTTTAAAAATTTTAATTTATTTTTAATATATTTTATATTTTTATTAATATTTTTTATAAAAAATTATTTTAAAAATTGATATAAAAAGTTAAATAGGTCATATACAGGTATACAATTATAAACACGGTTACGACACGACCCATTTACGATACGACCCGTTTATAACACGACCTGTTTGCAATATATATGACACTACCCATTTATGACACAATGACACGAATTGCCACCCCTAGTTATAGCACCATAAAATATAGGAAACCAAAAATGAAAGACCATGCGTTGAGTACAACGTTTCTAGAAACTATACGAACCATGGCAATACCCTATCGCAGTAGTGAAATTAATCCTCTTTGGTTACCACGATAATGCATGTCGCCGATTTCGACGACCAAGCATTGCCGAGGTAATGCGTCCCAGATCCTATTTTTTTTTTTTTTAGTTTCATGAACAGACCCAAGTGAGTGCGGTAGTACCCTTCTCAACCGTAGTAAACAAAAGAAGAACATGATATTACACTCCTGATATTACTTAAATGCACAACAATTACTACTTAGACTAAGTGGACATTGAATCATGGTTTAAGGATATACTAAATTATAATATCAAACCATTATAGGTTGAGTATTCAAATCATCAAAACAAGGATTAGAACAAGCGAAGCATAGCAATAGGTAAAAGTGATTACCTTACTCCATAATATTATTTGAATTTTAATATTGAACATATAGTGTGTTTACATTTCTTGAATGCCTAGAAGCATGCTAGGATATTGTTTATATGATTTGTAAATAGCATGAATGCATGAATGTTAAAATAACATGAGTTACATATCCATATTCGATGTTTACAATGCTTTATTAACATAAAATGATTGTTGCTTTATTTATATGTCTATGAAATGATTAGTATGATTACGTTATTGTACAATAATGTGTTATACATGATGAAATGATAATTATACTTATTATGAGATGTTCTTTGGTGCTCAACCAAAGATAAATTAAGAATTGAATCGCGTACCATCGCATTGGTCCATAGAGGATCACTATAGGTGTTCTCGCGATAAAGAATGACAAATTTATCCCTAGTTCCCAATGATAGAACTATAGGTGTGACCTTTGGTGATGGAACGATGGGTGTGACCCCAATTCCCAGGTTAGGTGATGGGTGTGCCCTTATCCCATTGAAATTTGGCATATAGTATATTTTTATCATCTTCTCCAACATGGTAATGATGAGAGAACACCAGGTTTAGACCTTTCAGTCTGATTAATAATTGCATATTAATTAGACCGAATTAGTCCCTTATCCCATTGATATCTTAATATTTCAAACGCCTAATATATGATAAATATTTGCATATTTTGTATTTGATTTAAATAATGTTATTGATGTATTGTGTAAAATCTACAAAATTCTCAAACTCACCGCACATTTTCTTTTCGAGAGATCACTGAAGAAGCTCCTTAGTGAGTGTTGATTCAAGGCTTAGACGACCGTAGATCTTACCTTTGAGATTATTCTTTGATATTTAATTGAGTACTAAAATTAGATCAGCCACATGGCCCATTAAATGATTTTAATTGTTGAACCTTTAGTTTGGGTTGAAGTATGGCCACTTGAGCCAAGTTTTGAATAGATGTTTGAAATTTTTCACTTTAATTTTCATTAAGGTTGGTTATGCAAAACTAATACCTCATTTATCAAAATAATTGTTTTCTATGAGATAAATCTTGGTTGGTCCAAAAGTTTGATGTTTTATTTTTATGGGGTTTGCCCTTGGTATGTCCAAGAAATTGATGAATTATTTGTATAGATCTAATATATCCAAAAGATATTTAATGAGTATTGAATGGAAGGATAGTAACATCTCATTTCTTGGCAAATAACACATGTATACATATTTAATGTAAAATGCACACACTTCTCCATGCGTGACCTCAATATGATAGAATGAAAGGACAAAAAATTAGAGTGTTACAAAAATTCTTAGTCTTCAACTGCCAGCTTCTAAAAGAGGATACATTCAATGTTGCAATTTCTAAAAAGATTCGTATCAAATATCTTAACTATTATTAATATGTTGATAACGAAAAAAAGCAAACTTTACATAATATTTGTTAGCAGTACCAAACATGTCAATCTTGACAATAAGACGTTTCAATAAAGGTGTTTCTCAACAGTATCAAGGGAAACTACAACCATTAAGGAATATTCTATAACCAATACATCAATGTTAAAATCGATATATCAATTATTTTTCATAGGTGTCATTACTTTGTCGTATCAAATTGGATATATCATTAAAAGTAAATACACATAAAGCTTAATATATGTATAAGCAATATATCACAAGTAAAAAAACTGATATAATGCTTATATCAATTATCTCATAAATTTAAACTGTCGAATGAGGATCATAAAAATTTTCAAGTAAAAATTGCATGGTTCATCACACACACATCAGACACTATGCGGTTTATGGTTTTCTAAAGTCGAAGTCATCTATTCATCATAACATTACGATACGTACGTACAATACAAATTAAATTCATGATTTTAGATACAGAAGACATGAAAATTTTCTGGACATCAATCTGGACCGAGAGAGAGAGAGAGAGAGAGAG
>JAJIYU010014727.1:0-13063 GCA_030144865.1 Tinospora cordifolia
AAATGAAAGATTTGGGCACACTGAGCTACTTCTTAGGCCTTGAAGTTACATCAAGCTCTAATGGATATTATCTTACTCAAGCTAAGTATGCCTCAGATCTATTATCTCGTGCCGGCTTGACTGACAGTAAAATTGTTGACAGTCCCTTAGAAACAAATGTCAAGTTACTGCCCAATGATGGTACGCCTCTACCAGATGCAACATTGTATAGAAAATTAGTCGGCAGATTTTTCTGTTTCGTGTTGTGATGAAGGAAGAAGATGGATGACTGATGCTGGTTCGTGCGTCAGGAGGGGTGGAAAATCCAGCAACGTGCTGGGCATTATTACTATCGCAGTTGCCAAATTTTGGCCGTGGAAGAGAAAGATGAAGCAAAGAATGTGATTTCTGGTTATTGATTTGTGCGTTTTTAGATTTAGAGCAAAGATGGATTTGGGGTGATTTGGTGTGCGTGGTGCAATCTGTGTGTGTAGTTGAGGAAGACGAAAACCAGCCGTGTGTGTGTTACAGGTGAAGAACGATGAAGGAAACAAGGATGGGGTTTGCTCAATTTGGCCATCTAATCCATGATTAAAGGAGAAGGGTTTCAAATCTGGAAAGTTTGGGCGTTTTCAGATTTTGTGATTTGGGTTTCGATGTCGAAGAGAAGAATGAAATGGCAATAGTTGCGATCTAGTGGAAGAGCAACGTGCAACCAAGAAAGTTAGTCAGTGGGGCGTTACTCACGCAAAGAAGACCAAGAAAAGTATAAAAATATTATTTTATTTTATTTTATTTATTTAAATTTTGTGATCTTGAACTAAAATTAGTTTTGAATAAATTATTAAAGTTTTCTAATTTATTTTAAACGCTTAAAAATTTTTAAAAAGAAAGTTTAATATTTTAAAATTTTAAATTAAAAATATTTTCACTGTTAGAATTTTAATTTAATTAGAAATAATTTTTATATAATAGATGAGGAATAATATTAAAAGATAAAAATCTAATTATTTGAATTAGTTGAAAACTTGAAAAATAAGCCCTTAAAAATTTAGAATCTTTTATAAAAAAAGATTGAAATATTAGGCCTTGAAACTAAACTTATAATATTCAAAAGCATTATTTTTTTCGTAATTAATTTAATTACGATATGAATATAATTAATTAAATTGTGAGAATTTAAAGATTAGAAAGTTGTCAAATTATTTAAGAATCTTAAGATGAAATAATTTTATTTTGGAACTTAGAGTTTAAGAAATCTATAATTTAGATTTAATATCGTGAAGAAGAATAATTTATTTTAAAAGATGTAGCTTAGGAATTTTTATGTGATAAAATAGAAATTTGGAACTTAGTTCAAATATTCGATATAAGAATTTTAGTTTAAGTGAAATAAAATTTATTGAACATAAGCTATTTATTTTTAGAACCCAAACTTAAGTAGTGCTTTAAATTATTAATTCTAATTGAAATAAATTTATTTAGAAGTGAATAAATCATAGAAACTTGAAAATTAATTATGAGAATTTTGTTTTAGATTAAAAGTTTAAATTAGCAAAAGTATTATTTTTCTAAAATAAGTTTAGAAATATTTTTAAACTAAATTGAATAAACACTAAAGATTTAGAAATAAATTAAAATGATCTTTAATTTTAGAATTGGAAGCCCTATTTTAATCTGAATAAATTTAGTTAAAATTAATATTTAGACTTTATAATTATTTAAAAATTATTTAAGCTTAAGAATAGTTTCGAATGAGGTTATATATGAATTAGGAACTTAGAATTTTTATTGATTGTTAAATTTTAGATTTTACAAGTTTAAAGTATCGAATAACTCAAAGGAAAGCAAGGTGGCCCTGAAGATCTGTGGAATCAGGTGAGCATGATTTTCTTACTCATATGTATTATATAGATTTAAAATTTAAAACAATTGTTTGGATAGTTCTAGGTCATTAGAATTTTACTATGAAATTGATTGAAATTGTTTGATGTGTTTAAATAATGGTGCTAGTGTGATGGTGTGATAAATGATGACGCTTTCATTTCATGCATAAATATTTGATGACATGCATAAACTGAGGGAATGCATTAGATAGCATTAGTTATTCATTTGACTATCATGTAGATTGCATTTGATAACATTTGTTATTTATTCAGAATGCTATTGCATTGTATGCATAATTTGATTACTTATCTATTGGATTGTAAAATGCTTGGTATGATTGAACTTGTATGTGAAACTAAAATAAGACGAAAGATTATTAAAAATCCATGTACCGGTGCAATCGATGAGCCTGAAGCAGATCGAGGTAGTATCTCCTATATGTCACCGCTTGAGATCGCTGAGCTACAAGGCGGATCGTAGGTATTCCCAACCTTTAGCTGGCCTATGATAGCTAGAAGTCTTTGAGAGATCGTATGAGCTGCAATAAGTACACTTTCTTAGGCTTTGATATCATGATTTGTGACATGACTAATTTTAGATGGTACTCAAGACTTTCTATGATTAGACGAGATCACGGGGAATATCGAGAGGCATCTCAACCCTCTTCCAGTCTCAAATTTCAACCAAAACTAAATGAATGTTTGAAACGCCTAATATTTGAAAGTGTTTGTAATGTTTTAAATTTTGGTCTGTATAATGTATGTGATGTGTAGGAATGATCCACTGGGCTTTTGAGCTCACTCCCATTTTATTTTTTAGGAACACTTGGACGTAGTGCACAGCAGTCTACGTCAGAAGACTCGCACTTTTGATTGGACACCTCATGAGAGAGGTCGTCCGAGATAGGAGACTTTGGAGGTTGTACTTACTTATTTAATTTTAACAAAATCACATGTATAATTTTCATTTGAATTTAATTTCATTGTTTAACAAGTACTCATTTGGTTTTAAATTCTAGTTGATTTTATCTTTGAACGATATTATATGTTTAACAATTACTATTTTTTATAGAAAGTTTTGAAGTAATTCCGCTGCATAAATTGTAATTTATATTTTTTGATTCTTAGTTTGTTTTATATAATTGCAGAAATTCGGTGAACATAATGAGAAGTTATTTTAATTTTTTATTCTATGCGAATTCTGCTTTCATATATTTCTTTGAAAAACTATTTATCTATAACTTGAATTTGAAGAAAAAAGATTTTGACAGGAAAATTTTAAGTAGCATTCCGATTCTCAACAGACGACGTCTGATTGGGAGTCAGGGTGTTACATATATAGTTACATGTGTGTATTCACATGTGTAACTATATTGCATGTGAATATATATGATAGACCAAGGGATCAAATATCTCTCATTAGAACCTAGACATCAACCACTAATTTTTCCAAGGGAACTGAAGACTTAAAAACTTGAATATAGAGTCACCCTAAAATAAAAATTGAGAAAATGAAAACAAAAGCAAATAATGAAAGTTGGAATTAATGCTCATTATGTAGATGCACTCAAAAACCAATAACAATAGCATTCTAACAATCCCCTATAACGAGGTCAGCGTTCCTTAACCAAATACGACCAAGGACTCTTGAGTCCCCAAGACTACAACAAGAAAATAGGAGGTAGAGCAAAAACTAATTTAGGATGGGTTCCCTGATATAGATGAAGAATTCATACTAGATGACCTCAGATTTCCCCCAATGATGAATAAATGGGATCTCAACAAGGATTTTAGTACTCCTCAAGAAATGGGCAACCAAGGCCCAAATGTAGGGTAAGACATGCTTGGGAAAAGAAATAAAGATCATGAAGATAAAAAGGAAAAGCTGGATGAGAAAGAGGAACTATCAAAAGAGGCACGATAAGAAATTAGGTTTTGTTAGGACCCCTTGTGAACCTCAAGTTTGGCCAAACCGGCACCGTAATCCAATCCAACAGGTCATTTTGCACCTCCACTTGCTAACTTACAGGTAAGCCTTCTCCATTCAAAACCAAACTAAAGTAAAAACTATTAATTTATTCACTAAGTTAATACAAGTTTTGTTAAAAAGTATAGTAGTAGGCTACGTACATCAAAGTTGCAAACATGGTAGGTCTACATGCTGTACATAACGAAAGTACAACAAAAAAGAGAAAATATATGAGAAGCTTAAATAAGACTAATCATCGACAACCCTTTTCCCTTGTTTAGACTTGACCTTCCTAGAAAATGAAGTAGGTAATGAGCCTAGTACAACGTGGCATAGTGAATAATTGCCTACATTAACAATATCTACCCAAAACATATATGCGTGCAGGTGCAATAATGTCAATTAAACTAGTTCAACAGTCATAGTAGCACAATATTGTCCTTAAAACTAAAATCATGTAAATATCTTATACATCATGCATAAAGGCTAACAATATAATGTATTTCATATATACTTGCAACCAACAAAACTCAATGGACCTAGGACACCCTAAAGGTTTGGGATACAAGTCGTGTAACACCACAACCTCAGGTTACCCAACCATTCAAGGTCCAAATTTACAAAAAATGCCCTCTAGTTTAATAAATATGATGAGATGAATGAATATTTATTAATAAACACAAGGTGAGCCAAAGGTTAGACATGTTGTATCATTACCACATCTCCATCAGTGATCATAAAGTGCACCATATAATATTAATCATGATAAAATAAATAAAATGTTAAATAATATTATGTATTGGTTCTCGTATAGCACAATATTACATGACCATAAACAAGTATGCCCTATTTTGTCAATGCATTAATGTTGAATTAAAAGAATTAAAACATAAGGCCCATCAACCAGTTCAAATAAGGTCCAATAATAACCTCTTAATGAGGCTATTCTTGATAGAGTGTAATACTCCAGCCTTGGAATCTGATCACAATCACCACTGTCTGTGCACCTTTGTCTCTCAACTCGAGACAGATTCATATCATGAAAGGCAATCACTATTGCTCTCCATGCAGTTATTCCTGCTTTTACTGTCCATGCACTAGGATATTATCATTAATCAATATCATCTCCTGATTTATTTGTAGTAGGTCACATCTTATCATATATCAAAGTAAAAATTAACAAACATGATAATCGAGAATATGGGTAAACAACATTGGGATGATAAGCTAAATGGAATGAATGAACTTACTCATAACACTAATTAAACGCTAGCCCCATGGCCGAGGTTCATATGGAATAGTAAATACTTGGCTCAACAATTGACACTAACAAATAAATGAACAAAGAAAATGTCAAGAGGGTTCATTGCGCTACAACTGAAAAATAATGAATAAACTCTACTCCTACGCAACCTTCATGGTGAGGTATACCATAACTACCAAATTATTCCCTCTTCACTTGTCAGTACAGGTGTCTTAGTGGTTACCTAAAAAAATGAATGAGGTGAGCTCAAGAGCCTCGTGGGTTATACACAAAACATTTCGAGCATTAAAATAGTCGAAACATAAAACATGGAAGCACTTATTAGGCATTAGGCATTTCATACAGTTCAATTGTTTAGGTTGATATTAAAACCGAAATGACTTTTGTTGGTATTCCCCATTAGGTTCAAAATATCAGAAGTAACACCTAAAAGCTCATTACCTATTCGGAACCCTATCTCAGGAATGATGTCTCACTCAACCATCAATTCAGGGAGTAAAGTCTCACTCAACTTTCAATCCCATCTTACTACTGCCACAATAGTATCAAGACCTGCCTTGATACTATTGTGGAACACACATGATGATGCTAGACTACTACCATAGTATCTGTATCACCGCACCAGTACGTGGTTAACTCTCTTAATCATCTTTAATTAGTGATTATCAGCATATTCATGATTCCAATATCCAGATGTAAATAAATGATGGATATCAATTAACTGCACATCATGCTTACGATCACATCAATTATACTATTCCTCACATGACATGAATGACATACATTTCAAATAGTATTAACATTCATGGATAGTACAACATGTTATCAACATTGTAAAGGACAAGCAATCATTCATATGTGTCATACCTAGCATGCTTCTAAATAATCAATATAGGTAAACATTTAATCATGTTTCATATTCAAACAAAAATAATACCAAAGAGTTTAGGGTAGTCATTTCTACTTGTTTCTTGTTCGATCTATTTTAATCCTCACTCTGTTGTTCCAAATCTTTTTGAGTCCTCAACCCTTTAAGGATCACAAATCATTCTCTCAATATTTGCAATACCCTCATAGTATAAAGTCACAGTCTAATAATACCCTAGTAATTATAGCATGTGGTTTTTGTAATGGGTCATAATTGGGTGAATAAAATGTATTTCTATCCCTAAACATCTTAGTAGAAGGGAGAACTACCATAGTCGTTCACTTGCACGAGTGTACACAACATATAGGGTTTTAGACGCATTATGCATTATCGCAATAGCTAGAATAGACAATTATAAATTATTGCAATCTGCTACTGCGGTAGTCACGTGATTTCTAGAACGAGTGCACTGTTTGTTCTCATTCTTCTGTCACTTGTTCCCCTTTGTGCATGGGACTCCATTACATTAATTTTTTTAAATGTCAATTTTGCACTCAAAAAATATTTTTTATTTTTGTTATATTTTTCTATTTACACAATATTATTTAATTTTTGAGGTGTAAAATCCATTTATGAATATATTGCTACTATCTCATATACACTACAGGAAATGACACCTACAACAACATGCAATGTTCGTTGTCATATCCATACGACAAAGTTCATGGTGATGTTGTCGATTATGGTGTTGTTAAATGGTCGACTATTTTTAATAACGGTCACAAGCCTGTTGTTGTAATGCGTTGTGTATCGGTCTAAAAACTAAGGTTACAACAACGTTTGCTCGTTGTTAAATGCTTCAATCTTTTAACACATATTCAACAACGGTCATCATGCCTGTTGTTGTAGACATGTTATAACAATAGGCGCATGTTGTGGAAACCCTAACCTTTAACAATGGTCATGAGCCTGTTGTTGTAATGCATTGTGTATCGGTCTAAAAACTGAGGTTACAACAACGTTTGCATGTTATTAAATTCTTCAATCTTTCAACACATATTTGACAATAGTCATCATATCTATTATTGTAGACATATTATAACAACAAAAGAACATTGTGGTCAAAGGATTGTTATTGTATATCCATTACAACAACATGCATGTGCCAGTTGTAAAAGCTCCAGTATTTCAACAACAATTGTCTGCACGTTGTTATATCATGTATTTTACAATGAAAACCAAACATTGTCATATGTGTCAATTTTTTTTTAAATCTTAAAAATATTTTACTATAATATATATTGCATATATTTACCTGTATCTATAAATTCATAATATAAAATAAACATTTACCAAAATATATATTAAACATCTGTCCTATCATTTCAAATGCCCCATTTAGTATCACTTAAGAATAATAGATTTCATAGTGCCAAACATATATACAATCCATCAAAAAGTGTAATTATTATTTATACTAGTTATCGTTATTAATCCTAATAAACAAAAATAAAAAGTTTTATAAGCAAAAATTCTTCTTGGAGGTCATCACGTCTCATCTTGATTACCTATCCAAAAATTGCATAAAAATATATTAATATATTAATATAAAAGTAAAGTAATATAAACAATACAAAAGTAATGATTAACACCCTTTGGAAGAAGTCAAAAATTAGATAGAATGTTGGTGTGGAAAAGAAATCTTTATCAAACCTGCCATTTGACATAAAGGAAATATATCACTTCACAAAAAATACATCCATACATATAGAAATATTTGTCTTATAATATTCATATGATTTGACCAAAAATCCCTCTATATAAAAGAGGTAATATTATATTCTAGCAATGGACTTTCAACTTTACCCTGTCAAGATTAGTGTATGTGTGGGAAACATGATCGTTGCAAGCTATGTAGTTTCCAAGAGTACACAGTCTCTTTTCAATGCGTTGAATAACTTGATCAAGTAAACTATTTCTCAAATGTTGAAGCTCTACAATGGGAATATGAAAAGGAAAATAGAAAAAAAAAAGCAAGTTAGAGTATATGCTATTTGTGAATCAACTAAAAAATCAATTGTATTCAGTTGCTTCTATTAGCAAAATATTTTTTACTTTTTATTTTTAGTTTATTTTACTTTTATAGACCAAGATATACTAAAGTAATTTCACATAAAAAACTTCTACATCAATAATTGTTTCGAGTCATCAACACAAGAAGAGAAAAAACTTTGTTTGATGTATGAGAAATATATATTTGACTTTATCGAGCATGATAGCTACTACAAACATTATGTTCTAGTCTACAAGGTTCTAAGCCCCTTAGGCTGCCCTTAAAAATCGAAAAAATTAAAAAAAAATACTTAAATAAAGAAGAAAGAGTAAAATCATTAATTAATATGAAGTTACGAACAATAACTATTGCAAAAATGACATGGCAACAAAGCTTCTCCCCTCTTTCAATTCTTCATAAGCCTACTGTCGAGACCCCTTCCCTAGGGTGAAGGGCAAACCGACTGGCATAGTGTTCGAACAAACCCGCTCGCAAGCCGAGCTTGTCAAGACACTATTAAGCCTCAACATACAACATCACATCACACACTTTCAAAGTAATCATAAGGAATGCAGAAGAGATTTAATACACGAACACCAATAAGAACTTGATAATTCTAAAATGGGTCATAACATATTCACTAATCACAACCACTTCGAATCAGTAACATGCAACATAAAAAACATGCCTATCAATCCATCAATATTTTGCTATATTCTAAAGAACACAACGAAATTTGCTCTAGCACCCTACAATCATGGCATATTTGCATGTATTAACAAGACACATCTACAAGAGTTCAAGGTCAAGTCTTTATACCTTTCTGGAACCTCTATTATGGGGTATACAATGCCTCTGGTTCCAGCCTGAAAGGGTGCCTTTAGGTGTCCCGAATATAGTTCTTATTCTCGTATCAACTCTTTCTGTCGGCACTGTTGCAACAGTATGTCGCACAGTGAATAACAGAGACTCACAAGACCTATTAAATGTTCTAATATGCAATTTTTACCACTTGGACACTTGAATACACTTCATGAGAGGTAAAGTGAAGGGTTTCACCTAAGGAACGAGTTTGGATTGGTCCTGGTATGAGCTTTTCTCAAGGTTGCTCCAACTGTTTCTGTCACACAGTTGCAACAGTGAGTAAGTAACCAACCTCAAGGGTCCTAAAATCATGCATAAGGCCCTATTTTTCACTCTCTAACTCTTGAAGATCAAATACATATGAAAATGAGGGGAATGAACCATTTTACCTTCAAAAAGGAACAAGAAATGGCCAAGGTCCAAGGCTTCAAAAGTGGTTTTTAGCACACACTTTCTGGTTTTTCTGGTTTTAAGCAGTGTGGACAATCCTCTTCTTAATGTTTTCTGCTTCAAAAAGCTCCAAGACTGGGCAAAATACTTGTGGGACTTTGTAGGTGGTGGTACAAGCTTCAAATCAAGCTATAGTTTGCAGGATTTGGTGGTGAATTGAAGAAGTTCTGAGCTTAGAAAGTTTGCTACAGAATCTGAAAATTCTGGAGTTTGAACTCAAGAATGTCTTTTTGTTGCATGGGAATGCTTGCTTGGTAAAGGTGTGGATGACATGTGGCATCCAAGTGGCACTTAACATCAAATGTTGGATGCCCAGTTGGCAGCCTGGATTGGCCACAATGGAGGCTACGAAGTGATGGTCAAAACCATGGGTTCCCATGGTTTGGTGGCTAGAAAAATGCCAAAAATTTCCCAAAATTTGCTGAAATTCGCCTAAATTTGCTGAAATTCGCCTAAAAATCGGTCAAAAATCTCAAAAAAATGCACTAGTGGACAACATAAAAAGGGGGCCTACTATAGCTGGGCACGTGGGCCAACGTTGGCTTGGACTGGCCCACAGTGGGCCTCCAATGGACGCGTGGGCCATTCGGCCCGTGGGAGTTGAACACCTTTTTTTTTGTTTTTGATTTCTCTTTTTTTTCATACACATATATATACTTGTATACGCTTATTTCATACCGAAATTTCATATTTTTTTATTGAAAATTGTCTAGTTCATCATTTTCCATCCAAATTCCAATATTATACACTATTGCATCATTAAATTAATTATTTTCTCCAAAAATTGTATAATTTCGCCAAAAATCACATTTTTCACCCAAAAATTACATTTATCATTCTAAAAATCTGATAATTACTCCAAAAATTCATAAATTAATCTTATAAATTATTTTCCTCAAAAAAATACATTTTTCTAATATTTTCTTGTGTTTTCTCCTTAAAATTGCATTTTTTCGAATTATTTCTATTTTTCTTAATAATTAATCCGAAATTGAGAAAAATTGAAAGAAATTTTATATTTTCTCATTAAAATTTCAGAAAACACATGGAGTATATAAATGTCGGATCTGTCAATCCGATGTCAAAAATATGGGTCGTCACAGTCTCCCCTCCTTAAAATGAATTTCGTCCTCGAAATTCTCTGATGTACTAAAGGTCAAGGGGCAACTACCATAATCTTCGGGAAATGGCTCGTCATATAATCCTCTCGCTCCCAAGTGTCCTGCTCAGAACCATGGAACTGTCAACGTACTCGTACCAGCGGTACCTCCTTGTTGCGCAGTTTCCTCATGACTCGATCGACAAGAGCAACCGGAGCCTCATCATACGTGCAATCCTCTCGCAAGTCAATATGTCTCCAATTAATCACGTGCAAGGGATCAGGGTGGTACTTCATTAACATCGATACATGGAACACATTATGTACCCCCGATAACTGAGGCAGCAACGCCAATCAATATGCCACAAAACCTACACGCTCAAGGATCTCGAAGGGTCCAATATTCTTCGGTGCGAGTTTTCCTGAACTACCAAACCGAGTCTGCCCCTTCCTAGGGAAAACTTGTAGGAGAACATGATCACCGACCACAAACTCTAGGACCTTCCTCCGGTTATCTGCATAACTCTTTTGCTGGTCTTGAGCTGCCTTCATGTTCTGACGGATCCGCTGAATCTTCTCATTCTACTCTTGCACAAAAATAGGGCCCAAAACTGTTGTATCACCAACCTCGGCCCAACAAGCTGGCGATCGGCATGGTTGACCATATAATGCCTCAAAAGGTGCCATCCCGATGCTCGCCTGGTAGTTGTTATTATACGCAAACTCATACAGGGACAAGTGATCTTCCCAGCTACCACCAAAATCAACTATGTATGCCCTCAACATATCCTCAAGTACCTGAATTACTCTCTCAGACTGACCATTAGTTTGTGGATGGAAGGTTGTGCTCAGGTTCACGCTAGTCCCTAGCTGATTCTGCAAGCTTTGCCAAAAACGGGACGTAAACCGAGCATCTCTGTCAGACACGATGGACAATGGAACCCCATGTAATCTCACAATCTCGCGGATATCCAGTTGACTCAGCCTCTCCACCGAATCTCTACTATGCATTGGGAGGAAATGAGCCGACTTAGTAAGTCTGTCCACAATGACCCATATAGCATCATGTCTCCGCTGAGTCCGGGGTAATCCCATCACAAAGTCCATGGTAATGTGCTCCCATTTCCACTCGGGAATAACCAAGGGCTGTAATAAACCACTGGGTCTCTAGTTCTCAGCCTTAATCTGCTGGCACATATCACATCTCTACACAAAGGCTGCAATATCCCGCTTCATCCCCGGCCACCAATAAGTACGTCAAGCATCCTGATACATCTTATTGGCGCCTGGATGGACAGTGTACCTCGAACGGTGCAGCTCTGCTAGCACTCCCTGTCTCAGGCGAGGGTCATCTGATACCCACAATCGTCTCCTAAACCTCAGTGCACCATCAGTATCAACCGACCACTCCACACAAGAAGTGTCGTCTGCCTACCCCAACCCCTCCCCCCCGGTATGTCATAAAATCAACATCATGAGGCTGAACCTCCATAATCTCAATAAGCAACACCGACTGGGCTCTCATCTGTGTATTGACTTTGGTCTCAGTCGAAGTATCGTGGATACTCATCACTGTCGCGTAATCAATCACCCTCCACTTCTGAGACATATGCCTAGCCACACAAGCAGTCTCAACTCGTACTCTGCTAAGTGCATCAGCCACCACATTGGCTTTCTCGGGATGGTACTCTATGGTAAAGTCATAATCCTTAAGTAGCTCCATCCATCTCCTCTGCCTCATGTTAAAGTCTTTTTGTGAAAACAGGTACTTGAGGCTCTTATAATCAGAATAAAGTGTAAAACACTCACCATACAAATAGTGTTGCCAAATCTTGAGTGCAAACACTACTGCCGCCAACTCTAAGTCATGCACGGGGTAGTTCCTCTCATGAACTTTCAACTGTCGTGAGGCAAAAGCGACAACTCCATTACCCTGCATCAAAACACACCCAAAGCCTATACCATATGTATCTGTATAGATCGTCAACTCACGGCCTGGTTCTGGTAGCACAAGAATTGGGGCAGATGTCAAATGACGCTTCAGCTCAAGAAAGGTTTCCTCACACTTATCTGTTCATACAAATGGCATATTTTTCTGGGTAAGCTTCCTCATGGGGGTAGCGATCCTCGAGAAGTTGGCACAAATCTGCGGTAATAGCCTGCCAAACCTAAAAAACTATGGATCTCTATCACAGTGGTAGGTCTCGGCCAACCTATAATAGCCTCAACCTTATCTAGATCAACTGAAATGCCCCCGGTTCCTACTACATGGCCCAAAAATTGGACTTCTGTCAACCAAAACTCGCACTTGTTGAACTTGGCGTGCAACCGATGATCTCTGAGAGTCTGTAGTGCGATCTTCAAGTGCTCAGCGTGTTCCTCCCTAGTCTTCAAGTAAATAAGGATGTCATTGATAAAGATGATGACGAATGAGTCAAGATAGGGATGAAATACCCTCTGCATCAAGTCTATGAACATCGCTGGGGCGTTTGTGTTAGTTGCATAGCAGACTAATTATAGTTTAGGTATTTTATGTATAATATGCATTAGTGTAATGGAAAATTTAGAGTATTTGCTTATGTTTAGTATAATATGCATTTAGAGCATTGTTGCATCATTTTAGCATGATTT
>JAJIYU010014728.1:0-13085 GCA_030144865.1 Tinospora cordifolia
TGACTAAAATAGAAAGTCAAGTGTGCGTCGCTTGTAATGTAACACCGGCCCGGCCCGCCGTTTGGTTTAGTCCACTGTCAAGAAAAATGGTGGATGCGTCCAATGCTTAATAATACGGGGGTTGGGGTGTTACAATGGTGTGTCTGAAGATCAAGTTAGACTGAGGTTTTTCCCTTTTTTTTTGAGGGACAAAATGAGAACATGGCTACAAACTCTCCTACCAAGTAGCATCACCACCTAGGAGGAGATGGGTCAGAAGTTTTTATAGAAGTATTTCACTCTAGCGAAGGTTCATCAACTTAGGGGTGAAATCAGTTCATTCAAGCAGTCAAATTTTGAGTCTTTGTATGAAGCATGAGAGTGATTTAAAGATTTATTGAGAAGATATCCTCAATATGGCTATCTTTCATGGCACCCGATTCAAATGTTCTATGGTGGTTTGACACCACCTACTAGAGCCTTGGTTGATTCAACAGCGAGAGGTTCTTTGATGGAAAAGTCTACTATGTAGGCCACTCAACTCATAGAAGATATGGCAGCTAACACTTATGGTTATGGAATTGAGAGAGTGTAACACTCCGGCTCCCAAATCATATCACATACGCTGCAAACTAGGCGTCTTCATCTCTCACCTCAAGACGAAATCAAGTATAGCGATGCAGTCACTCTCGCTTACCATATTCGAGAACTGGGACATTCCTTATGTTTTTTACTTTTTCACACCATCCCAATAAAATATCAGAGTGCAAAAATATAAACAATACTATCATGCATGATTTGAAATAGGGATGGCATGTCTAAACACAACAACGTGATTAAATTTTGAGACAAATAAAATACTCAGACCCGATGTTTGAGTTCAAATGAGGTAAATAAACAATACCTGGCCCTGTAGCCAAAGTCAATATTTAAAATAACCAAACATGAATTAAATGCGGGTCCAATGTCCTACAAACTAGTAGACAACAAGTACGCTACTCCTACACAACCTCAATAGTGAGGTGTATCATGACTACAAAAATGCATCTCCTTGTTTGTCAACATAACTGTCTTCAAGGGTTACCTGAAAAGATATTAGTCGGGGGAGCTCAAGAGCCCAATAGATCTTATACAAAACATGTAACACCCCAATTTTTGACCGAACCTCCGTTCACGTGTTACCTCACGTATGGATCGTTGCCCAATGAAAATCAAAGTGCTACTTGAAATTTTCGTTCTATCAAAATCTCTTTCTTCAAAATCAAGTACATAATAATTTGTTCTCAAGTCAAAGTCTGTGTAGATATTTTAACACAAACAAAAGGTTAAAACAATTTCTCTATGTATTCACTGGATTTCTCAAAACAATACATAAATAATATAACGAAAATACTTAAAATTATTCAGTTAAACCAAAATCATTAAACAAGGAAAGTCATTGAAAGATAAAACAATCGAAGTTAAACCAATGTAAATACATTAAAACAATCCAGTAAAAATACATAAAATATGACTTTCAAGTCACCTATCCCGGATGACCTCGCCATGAGGTGTCCAATCAGAGTGCAAGTCTTCTGACGCAAGTCAACATATTCTATGTCCAGGTGTACTTGAAAAAAAAAGTGGGAGTGAGCTCGAAGGCTCAGTGGATCGATCCTACACATAACATGCATTATACAGACCCAATTCAAAACATTACAAACACTTTCAAACATTAGGCGTTCAAACATTCATTTATTTTAATCGGAGTCTAAGACCGGAAGAGGGTTGAGATGTCTCGGTATTCCCTGTGATCTCGTCTAATCATAGAGAGTCTCGAGAACTATCTAAAATTAGTCAAGTCTTTAGTGTCACAGCCTAAGTAACACCCCAACCCCCGTATCTTTTAGCATTGGACACTACCATTATTCTCTTGACGGTGGTTTAAACCAAACGGCGGGCTGGGCTGATGTTACTTTACAAGTGACACACACTTGACTTTCTTTCTATTTCAATTATTTCATGCCTTGATCGTGTTTAATAGTACATGACTTAAATTTAAGAATTTAATAAGGCAATAATAAAAGAAATAACTAAAATTCATAAACTCAATTAATTAAATAAAATTGAGTACATAATTTGATTAAAAAAATTATTACAGTGGAAGTCTTAAAACTTGGGCAACATGCCCTTACATAGAAATTAAAAACTTTTTAAATAAAAAAAACCTAACTAATTTTCATGGTCTTTATGTAAATCAATTACTTGAAAAATAGAAAAAAGGGGTGAACACATAGCCCAGTGAATCTTTCTAAACATCTAAATCATTATTTCAATTCAAACAAACCAAGCATATCAAAAACTTTTGTACATTAGGTGATTCAAACAATTTCTTGTTTTAGTTGACATTCAGACCAAAAGAGTTTAATCTCTGTGTTCCACATCGTGGGAAGAGAGAATGACAAATGAAAACTCAAACCCCAATATCTATGAAGTGGGATCGCTCTTGGAAACCCAATTCGAAATCGTCAATGGTAAATCGGCAAGCCGGGTCAGGGGGTGGAACACACACGATGACACTAAGCAAGTCCATCGCGCCGGTACATGGATTAAATCATTAATTAATCTTTTCTTAATGATAAAACACAAAATATCAAATTAAACCATCGATGCAACATATACAAAATATGAATCAGTAAATATTTATTCATGGCATAACATGTATAACATGCATCAATATTCTTAATTTCTAAACATGCATAGCATGCATATTCATGGCACATTAAAGAAATAAAGCATGGATATTAAAACATATATTCAATCAATCATCTTCAAAACATCATCACACATGCAAGAATTATTCAAATTAAAATAAAGAAGTAGAAGTTAGAAGTCACTTCCACCTTAAATACGTCTCTTCTATATGCCTCTGAAATTCGGCAGAGTTCCGCTACTTCAAGGCTTCCAAACACTCAAGAACTCTCAAGAACACTCAAGAACTCTCAAGAACATTCAAGAACACTCAAGAACACTCAAGAATAGTTCAAGATCACTCAAGAACTAAGGGGATTGCCAAGAAGAAGGCTAGAGAGATTCAAGAGGGACTACTATGCTCTTGAATTGGGATGGGATGAATTGTGACCATGGGAGGTGTTTATATATAGTTCAAAAGGGCAGAGAATGACAAGTTTGGGGTGTCATCTTGTGGGAAACTTGCCAATTCTTCAAAATTTCGTGCCCCCCAAGCATAAGAGATTAGCAAGTAATTTTTTGGAAATTTTTGGGAATTTAGAAACCAATTTTCAGAATTTTAAATGATTTTCTCAGATTTTTCGTTAATTTTTCAGTTTGATTTCGGAGCATTTAATATGGCACGTTGATAATCCTCGATCGCAGCATCAGATCGCGATCATCTTCTCGGCTCTTGACCGTTAGATATTCTCGATCACAGCATTCATCAAGGCGCCTCAATCGTGGACCGTTGGATGAGTTTCGAGCGCAGCACATTCGCGATTGAGATTAACGAACTCGATTTGGACCGTTGATTTACCTCGATCGCAGTACTGAATCCAATTCGTTGTGGACCGTTGATCATCCTCGAGCGCAATGTCATTCGCGATCGACCGATAACGAATCCAATCCGAGCCCTCTGATCGTCCTCGAGACACGCATATCGTGATTAACGAAACTCTTTTTGGTTGTCCGATCGTCCTTGGTTGTTTTTGTCCGTCCGATTTGCCTTGATTGGAGTACTCGTTCGCGATCATCTCAGAGTGCCTCGATCTGGATCGTCTGATGGACCTCGAGTGACGCGATTGATCAGAGATATCTCAAATGTGGACCGTTGCATGGAACTTGTTGATTTCAGACCGTTCGATCTGTAGTGATTGGGTGCACCCGGGCGTTGGATAAGGTCTTGATCATGCCCGTTGGATCCTAGATCGGATGGATTATATGTTTTTGGCCATTGGATTGTGTTTCTAATGCCAAAATCACTATTATCCGAAATTTTGCCAATTAGACACTTCCTAATTGATAAAAACTTGATTTTATTATATATTCCCTTCTATTTTGATGATTTGCTAATATTTTCCCCTTTCGAATTATTTAATATTGTATTAATTATAGATATTTCTATTTCTTTAATATTTTTAATGCTAATAGTTAAATAATCTACATTTTCATTCATGTATTTCATATTTCATTTTCAAATAATAATTTATTTAATTATACACTAATATTTACATAATGTTTTATTTATTTTTAATAAATACATGTACACTACATTTTTATTTAATTATATAAATTTTTCTTTGTACATATTCCCATAATATGTAGTATTAACATTTGTTATGCTAACACACACCTTATTCATACACATATTAGCCAATATGTATAGATACTTTATTTCTATTTATTTCTTAAGTAACTCTTTAAATTTCATAATTAATTCTACTAAATTAAAATTTTCATCTAATTATTAAATTGAGGTCTTATTTGCCTATTTTATATTATAATTTTAATATATTTTATTTTTCATGTGCCTACCCACAATTTGCACCCAAAAATCTTTGAAATTAATTTATTTAACTTATTTTATTTATTTTAAATTATTTGACAAAATTCTGGGGTATTACAGCCTAAGAAAGAGTACTTATCATGAATCGTACCGTCTCCCAAAGACTTCGAGCTGTCACAGTTAGCTCCGGTTGGAAATACCTACGATCCGCTTTGTGGCTCGACGATCTCAAGCAGTGACATATAGGAGATGCCACCTCAATCCGCTTCAGGCTCGTCGATCGTACCGGTACGTGAATTCTTAATAAACCATCATCTTATTTTAGTTCTACAAACATTTCAATCATGCCAACCATCATACATATCATGGACAATAGATCAGTAATGCAGGCTATTCACATGAATAAATAATGAAATCTAAATGCATGTTTCCTATTAACGCATGTCATAGATAAACAAAGCACAATTTAAATAAATCATCACACCATTATCCAAGCACACCAAACAAATTCAATCAATTTCATAACAATATTCTAATAATCCTAAAACTATTCAAAAAAGTGTTTCAAATTTTAAACCCGTATAATATAAATGAGCAAGGAAGTCACGCCCACCTGATTCTGTTGACCCTCCGAACTCCTTGCTTTCCTGTGAGACGTTCGGTCCTCTGAAATTATAAAATTTAAAATTTAACCCTTAATAAAATTATGCTTAAGTTGAAAGAATGTCTAAATTCATTATGAAATTTAAATATAAGTTTCAACTAATTCAGGTTTATTCTAAAATTCTAGAATCTCATGAAATCAAATTTAGTACAATTTTTAAGTCTTTCGAATTTCTGAATTTGAAATTGAAGATTTTATGATTAATTTCCTAGCATGTAAGGTTTATTTATTTTTTACATAATTTATTAATATCATAATTAATTTTATTACAAACAAAATAAGACTTTTAAATGTTACACATTTAATTTCGAGGACTAAATTTTATTCTTTTCTTATAAAAGATCTTAAACCCCTAAAGGTTTATTTTTTATGTTTTCAACTAATTGGATTATTAAATTTTTAATTTCAACTGTTAAATAAAACTATTAATATGCTGAAAAACTATTTCTTTTTCAATCATAATTTAAAAGATTAATTACTTTGATTAATTATTTATTTAATTAATCCTGACGTTCAATAATTAATAAATTATCTAATGTTAAATTTATTTAATTTGAATCATTAAATAGATATTCTAAAGTAATTTTTATAATTGATTTAATGAATTCCTATTTGAATAAGAAAATTTTATTATTTTCTTTTTATATCTAGCTTCCAAATTTCTAATTTCTTCTTTCTTCCTTTTTTTTTCTCTACATTTAAAATCGTTAAAGAATAAATTTCATACTAAGATTTAAAACAAATTTGAAATATAACTCCTATAAGTTTTCTTTGCGCAAACAACGCCATTGACGAAATCTCTGGTTACACATCGCCCTTTAGTGTTGCCATTTTCTTCATTGCCCTTTACACCCAAAGTTTCAGTTTCATTTTTTTTTTCCAATTATTTAAACCCAGAAACTTACAACATCAAATTGCACACTAGTAGCCATCAACCAACGTGTATCAACAACACAAGCCAAATTCATCTTCTTCATCTTTCTATTTGCCCTTTTCTCCTTGAACAATTGCAGTAGCAGCTGTTCATTACATACACACACCCCCAATTTCACGGTTCAAGCTTGCACCTTCTGCATTTCTTATTTCATTTGATCATCATCATCAAAACCAAAAATCACGCCCAACCAACTCACCAGAAATTGAAAACGCCCAAATCCAAAATCAAATTTTTTTTTTGAATTCTCTGTTTCAGCAATTCATGAGCCAACATTTCACCCAAAATCAGATCTTCAATTTTCACAGACCAGCAACCTTGCTTCTTCCGTCCGGAGATCGTGCTTTGTACCAGCAGCAACTGATTTTTTGTTCTATTTTTTTTTCTTCCTCTGCTTTGCCCAATACCAACGTCCACCATAGTTCCAACCACGTTTCAGCTTTTCCATCGTCCTCTGCTTCTGTTTCAGTCTTCTTCTTCTTCGGCTTCTGCAACTCAACGCCCAAGCACAGCCGTTCTCTCATCTCCTCTGTGTATGACTCTCGGCCAGCAGCACAGCTTCTTCATCATGGCCGGATTGCAGCAACCCCTACACACCTCTCCCAGCCGGCAACCGAGATCATTCGGTTGTTTGTCCCGAACCAAAACACTAGATTGCAGCAACCCCTGTTCGTCCATCACAGTTTGCAATTACAGACCAGCAGCTCCTCATGACCAGCAGCAGCTAGGAACTTCAACCACACCCAAAAATCCAGATTTTCCAATTTTGCTCTGTTCTCGTTTCCTAGTGGCCACAACAATAACTCGGAGCAGTAGCAGGGTGCATTTTCGTTCTTCACTGATCAAAATCACAGTAGCAGTGTGTCTGTTTCGTTGGTCTTCTTTCTCAGGCAACAACGCCCAGATCGCCAAAACACTCTGCTGCCACAAGCTTCTATTTGTCTTCATTTTCCTCTTCTTTACGGACCCATAGCAGTAGCAGCACACCCTGATCTTCCTCGTGCGTTCTGTTTCTTCTTCTTTCACAGTCCCATAGCGGCAGCAACGCACATTCACATACATCTAAATCACATCGTTACACTTGGTTCTTCATTTGTTCATCCCCACTCAACGGCCATCATTCCTCTTTCAGTTTCCAGAATCACCGCCAAACCAAAATGCTCTAGTTTGGTCGGGATTTCAATTTTTTATTTTTTATTTTTTTTATTTTTCTTTATTTACTTTTATTTTTTCTAATCCCTTAAATTTATTTAAACTTGAGTATAAGCACGCATACACACAGATATATATATATAACTACTTTTAAGTATGTAAACATATGGTTACAACTTTAGTATAAAAATCTATGTATACCAATGGTATCATTTCTTACTCACTTTAGTTCTTCCATATTTTTCTATCGCTACTCAAACCAGAAGTTTCTCGTTCGGTCGCCCAAGGTTCAAATTCTTGTCAATTTTCTTTTCCTTTCTAATTGCTAGATTTAATTAAACTTTATTATAAGCTTCCACATGTTACTAATAATACCATCACTTAATCACTTTAACCTCTCTATTATGTGTATACATATCTTCAAGCAACCCATTTTATTCTGAATTCCCAATTACTATGTTTGCCAATCAAGAACATTTCTCCAATACTCAATTTCTCCAATACTCAATACTCAATACTCAATACTCAATCAAGAACATTTCTCCAATACTCAATTCTCTATTATGTGTATAACACGCTTGAAAAATCCCGGGGTGTTACAAAACATCTCAAGCATTATAATAGTTTAAACACAAACATGCAAGCACTTACATTAAGCGTTTCAATGATTCAATTATTTAAGTTAACATTAAGACTAAAAGGATTTCTTCCTCGTCATTCCAACTTAGGTTTGGAGTATTCAATGTAATGCCCGAATGTCCATTACACACTCGAAACCCTATCTCAGGGTTAATGTCTCAGTCCATTATCAAACCAGGGAGTGAAGTCTCACTTAGACTCATAGTCCCATTTTAATCAGAGACTCGCCTAGGGATAGGAATACCCATGATGATGCTGGATCTGACTACGGTATCCTTATCACCACACCGGTATGTGGTTCATTCACTTAAATATCTTAAGTTAGTGACCTCAAGCATTTTCACAATTTCAATATCCAACATATATGGCAGTGGATATAATTAAACAATTCATCAGGCTTATAGTAACATTAGACATACTATTCATTATATTGCATGCATAACATGGATTCTAAACTATAATAAATATTCATCCAAAATAAGGCATGCTATGAATCCACAAAAAGGCAACCGGGTATTCATATGAGACACATACATTCCTAGCATGCTTTTAAACAATAAATAATGGTAAACACATAGTCATGTTTCATATTCAAACCAAAATAATGCTAAAGAGTTTTAGATAGTCACTTCCACTAATTATTTTGCTGATCAATTGTGAATATTTGCTTCGTTACTCTAGTTGTCAAGTAGTTTTCAACCTTTAGTGATTTAATACCATTTTCAGTATTTATTATATTTTTAATATTCAGGATTTTAAATCTAATGACTTTTAAGTCAATGTGTGTGTTGTATGCAAAGGGGTGCAAAATAATCATTCCATAGTGTCTGTTAGCCTATTAGTACCGTGGTTTAGAGACGACATTGTAGTGGTTACAATTTCGTGCATGAAAAGTTCCATAAACGAATTGTTTATCGTGTTACATAGTACTCCCAATGTTACTACGGTAATGCTAAGTTATTCATGCATGTGTAGGGTACTACTGTGTCAACATCGCAACATTCACGAGGTATTCTAGAAAATTGCATCCCGTGAATGTTTTCGTTTCCATCATGATTGGTATTGTGATATATCCAACTTAAGATTCAAAGGTAAATATCTCGGTGGTGGCAGGGTGTTATACCTCTTCATTAGTTGTTTTCCATTTGTTTGTATCCAAGCTATGCTCACAAGCGGTGTTGATGTTCTTTTACACAGCAAGATTTCAAACCACATGTTATAGGTTGTCACAGATCTTAAAAAATAAAATAAGGTAGAAGAACATTATACCTTGTAGCTGATTGTTCTTTTTCTATTTGGTTTCGAAGAGCATTTACGAATGCCCAATGGTTTTGTTATGCCCTAGCGACACACTTTAGCACAATTTTTAGCTATCCTAAACAAGATTGCAGTGGTCCCATGTTGCTTTTCTCCCATGAGTGTTCCATAATAGGAAGATAAAGTACGTAGAACTGATCTAGCGTGTTGATGGGAAGAAGTAGATGATAGAGGTGGCTAGGGTTTTGTTTGCGCTCTTAGGGTTTTTTGTGAACATGATGAGCAATTGTAGGGAGGAATGGTGTGATTAGGGTTTTGCCCACTAATGTATATATAAGCTAGTAGTATCGCGACGCACATCCGACCTTCCATTTCTAATTTTCAATCGCAGGGCTGTAGTCTTAACATTGCTCTTAATTGCAGGATCGCTATCCCACAACTTTGCCAAGATTTTCACAAATTTTTACTGTAAGACCATTTTCTTATGAATTGGAGATGCAAGATCGCGGTCTTCTCACCCAGGACCGCGGTCCCACGATAAGGAATCCCATTTGATGCAAAATCGTGTTCTCAATTTTTTGAGATTGCGGTCAGAGTGTGCCACTTTTTTGTTTGTTTGTTTGTTTTGTTTCTAAAACTTGGGTTATTACAATCTACCCCCTTAAAAGAATTTCATCCTCGAAATTTAAAGAGTGGTTACATACCTGTACGATGCTCTCTAATCAACCACTCCTAGTGAAGAGATCTAGGTATTTCTTTCGCATTTTGCTCTCTAACTCCCAGGTAGCCTCTTCTAGGTCATGGTGTCTCCACAAGACCTTGACTAGAAGGATATCCTTGGTTTTGAGACTTTCCATGTTAAGATCTAGTATTTTGATGGCTGGTTCTTTGTAAGTAGCATCGTTCTGGATGTTGACTTCCTCCCAATGTATGACATGAGAGGGGTCTAGTTCATATTTTTGCAACATCGATACATGGAATACGTGGTGGATTGAGGACATTCTTTTAGTAGATCCAACTTGTAGGCACATTCACCGACTTGCTTGAGTATTTCAAAAGGACCAATGAACCTTGGTGATAATTTCCTTTTGATCCCAAAACATTTAATCCCCTTTTGGAGGTTGATCCTTAGGAATGTTCTATCACCCTCTTAGAACTCTAATGGTTTTCTCCTCTTGTCTGCATAACTCTTTTGCCTACTCTGAGCAGTGGTTAACCTCTTTCGAACCTGTTTCACTTGTTCATTCATCTCCTATGCTAGCTTTGGTTCTGTGAGTACATGATCTTTAAAGTTTGCTTGCATAATGGAGATCTACAAATCTGCAGTAGAAAGCTTCATATGGAGCCATTTTTATTCTTGCCTAGTAGCTTTATTTTAAGCAAATTTCGCTAAGTGCAAGTATTTGCTCCAATTACCCTTGAAGTCAAAGACACATGCTTTCAACATATCTTCTGGTATCTGTATCACCTTCTCAGACTGTCCATCTGTCTAAAGATGGAACACAGTACTCATGGTGAGTCTATTGCCTAGTTCCTTCTATAGGCTTTGCCAGAATTGAGATGTAGATCTAGAATCTTTGTTTGACACAATGGTTTTGGGTACACCATATAACCTTACTATCTCCTTAATATACAGTTCTTCCAGTTTTCCAACTATGTCTATAGATCAGATGGATAAGAAATAAGCTACCTTTGTGAGTTGACCACAATTACCCATACCGTGTCTTCACCATTTTAATTTATAGGCAGGCTGCTCACAAAGTCCATTGCAATATTATCCGACTTCTATTTTTGGGATTAGAAGTGGTTGCAACATATTCAAGGGTTTCCTGTGTTCGGCCTTTATCTATTGATAGGTCAGACATTTAGAGACATATTTGGCGATGTCTCTCTTCATACCTCTCCACCAATAAGTCTTCTTGAGGTTTTGATACATCTTATCATTTCTTGGATGCATCGTGTACTTGGTCTGATGAGCTTCATCTAGTATGGTCCTTCGATTCTGCCAGCTCTCTAATACATAGACTTTGTCCCCAAGTCTCAATGTACTTTCAACGTCAATTCTAAAATTAGTGTGTTTGCCTTTCTTGACACCTTTTGTAAGGTCCACAATCCATTTGTTGTATTTTTGCTCATCTCTAATTTGCAGTAGTAGGTCTGGTTGGCAAACCATTGCACATAGGTATGCCTGCTTCCCATCTGAAGTTGCACTCATATTGTAGTCACTGATCAACTAATACATTTGTCCTTTTTCTTCATTCCTCTTATCTAACTTTCTGCTAAGGGTATCAACTACAAAATTAGCCTTTCCTAAATGGTAGTGAAGTTGGAAGTCATAGTCCTTTAGAAACTCCATCCATTTCTATTGTCTTAGGTTCAGCTCCTTCTGAGTATAGATGTGCTTCAAGATCTTATGGTTCAAAAATAAGTTGAATCTATCTCCATAAAGATAATACCTCCAAATCTTTAAGACAACCACGATAGCAGCTAGTTCTACGTCATGAGTAGGATAGTTCTGCTCATGGATTTTTAGCTGTCGAGAGGCATAAGCAATTAATTCTCTTTATTGCATCAATATGACACCTAGCCCGTTCTGTGATGGATTTGTATACAAAACATATCTAACACCATGAGTAGGGGTAACTGAAATTGGAGTTGAAGTCAACCTCTTCTTCAACTCTTGAAAAGATTCCTCGCATTTATCATCCTAGATGAACTTTTCTCCTTTTCTAGTTAGCTTAGTCATAGGCCCAGCTAATTTGGAGAAGTCCTGAATAAACCTTTGGTAGTATCCTGCCAAACCCAAAAAGCTTCTTATTTCTGTCATCGTTTTTGGCTACTTCCAATTAGTCACCGACCCCACTTTATCTAGATTGATTATATCCCTTCGGTCAAAACTACATGGCCAAAAAACTTGGTCTTCTTTATCCAGAATTCACACTTGCCGAACTTGACAAATAATTCATTTCTTCTCAGTGTGCCCAACACAATTTTCAAATGTTCTATGTGTTCAGCTTTTGATCTGGAGGATATTAATATATCATTCACAAATACCACTTCGAATTGGTCCAAATATTGTTAGAAGACTCTGCTTATCAAGTCCATGTATGTAGTCAGTGCATTGGTCAAACCAAATAGCATTACTATGAACTCAAAATGCCCATATTGAGTTTTGAAGGTTGTCTTATGGATGTATGTCTCTCTGATCCACAACTAGTGATAACATGACCTTAGATTAATCTTGGATAAATGAGTGGCTCTCCTCAATTGATCGAATAGGTCATTTATCTTGCATAAAGGATACTTATCTTTTATGATCACTTGGTTGATCTTCCTGTAGTGAACATATAACCTCATTGAGCAGTCTTTCTTCTTCACAAATAATATAAGAGCTCCCCATGGTGAATCACTTGGCCTAATGAATCCCTTCTCATAGAGTTCATCTAGTTGTGTCTTTAGTTCAATCAACCCCATGGTGCCATTCTGTAGGGAGGAATGGCTATAGGATTTGTTCCTTGATGCAGTTCAATCTTGAACTCTACCTGTTTTTGTGGTGGTAATCTAGGTAAATCATCTGAAAACACATCTGCATACTCTCGCACTAGATGTATCTCTTGAATATATTTCGATTCCCTAATATTGTCATCTAGAACTTGTGTGAAGTCCACACTCTGCCTTATGCAATGCAGCATAGCAGTCTTATGGCTTCAATGTATTCTTTACATATTCCCTTGACTTTTACCAGATGGTAGAGTCAAGGTGACTCTCCATCTTGTGTAATACCTATAATTTCGGTGTTGTAATACCCGGAATTTGAAAAAAAAAATTAAAAATTTACTGTTACTATTCAAATGTAATACCCCAGAATTTTGTCAAATAATTTAAAATAAATAAAATAAGTCAAATAAATTAATTTTGGGTGCAAATGGTGGGTTGGCACATGAAAAATAAAATAAATTAGA
>JAJIYU010014729.1:0-13073 GCA_030144865.1 Tinospora cordifolia
CAGGACCCGAGGTGAGTAGTTTGATTCAGGTGTTTCTATGACCTTTGTTCCTTGCATAAACTTGTATGAAATGACATGGTTTGAATGGTTTCACGGGACTTAGATACATCTAGTTGATTTTGAGATATGTAGATGTACACAGGTAGTGAGACCAGAGGCTCGAGGTTCGAGCGCGAGGTCAGGGTATACGATGAGATGAGACTCAGGGTCCGAGCGCGGGGTTAGGGTGTGTGACTAACACGCCTAGCTTACGACCCGCTCAAGTGGCCAATACGCCTGACCTACGACCCGCTCGAGCGATGACCATAAGTTGGGTTTTGGTTGAACTAACCTAGCCTGGATATGCTTTTAACTAGCATGATTTTAAGATGATTTTTGGAAGCATTGCACTAATTATAACTGTTTTTATACTGTGTCATGCTTTCGAATGTCATATCATTTTATTGATCATGCATACATGCACTATTTTGAAATATTGGTTGTGGTTGACATGCTGATCTTTCTACTCACTAAGCCACGTGGATTTTAGGCTCACTACTCTATTACCATTTCAGGTTCTTCAGTGGCGGACAAGGGAAAAGGCGTAGTGATTGCCTGATTCCCTGACGATTCCTGTCCCAGTTCTTTTTGGTTTTCTCCTTTCCTATGAGGTTGGTCATTATTGTACTATTCTAAACGATTAAGTATGTATTTTGGACAAACTTATGTAAATGAAATGCTTTTGTTTTGAATTATTGCTTACTTTGGTTTTAATGATTCCAATTATTCTGATATTGTCCCATTACATGAGGTTTGCAAAGATGGCTTAACAGCAGTTGGGCGAACTCGTCTTGGTGAGAGAGTTCGTCAGGCCGCTATGCCGGTCGGGCCGCCCTTGGCTCTGGGAAGGGGTCTCGACACGTAACATTGTTTTATGGAATTCCTATTTTAAGTTATAGGTTAGACTGCATGATTCATTGAGCTGTTGTCGACAAAATGACCCACTATTCTAACATTTCAGGTTCTTTTGCTACGGACAAAGAAAAAAATGTAGTTATAGCGTAGAGCGGCGTTCTCAGATTATTTTGGTAGGCTCTCTACATGCTTCATTATTTGGAGAGTTAGTTATATGTATAAGGGGTAAGAAAATTATTGTAAATACTTTGACTTAGACACTTTCGCTAATGCTACATTTAGGGGAATATATATAATTAACTTTTGTTTGACTTAAATTTTTACTATTTTTATTTGCTAAGCTACTTCCGCATCTCTTGTGATTACTCTGATGATGTTGTGTATAGAGTGTGAAGGAGGCTTAACAGTGTTTTAGCAAGCTCGACTTGCGAATAGATTTTTTAGGGTATTGTGCAGTTAGTTTGCCCTTCACCCTAGGGAAGGGGTCTTGACATATATGAAATTATAATAGAAAGAGGAACTTAGAACATCAATATCCAAGCCTCCAATTTCCACTCACTGATCTTACATTCACACACACACTTCATACAAGGAATTTGCTAAAGGGTAAGCTCAACTAATCCTTGCCCTTTTTATCGACAAATGAGAGAGATTAGGGCTTAAAGGGGTTAGTGGAGAGGGGCATGATGGCTTATCATACATGCATGGAGGTGCTTAGCCACTTATGAGCTTGTGCTCACCTTGCTTAGAGAAGTTGGAGAAGCATTTAATGTTGGTTGTTGAAGAACAAAATTCATGATAGCTCATGATCATGATGGCATAACCAAGTTTGACCCATTATTAAGATCACGTGGATAAATTTTAGCATGTGATCTCCGCATGTTTATGAAGTTCTAAGACCCCTCTACATAGGATCGGTCCTTGAGTTTTTGTGGGGGCTAGGATAAAATGATAACTTGGGGACCCCAAAAATAAGAGGCCTCAAGTTATTTTAATAATTTTTCATAAAGATGAAATTATTTTAATAATTTTTTGTTATATTTAAACATGTCTATATTGGTCTAAAGGGTGATGGAAAACATGGTGTCTAATAACCTATAATTTTTATTACAAGTGGATATGTGGTATGTGTGTAAAAAGATGTATTAGACATGTATACATGCATGTTGTAGTCAAATTATACATATACATGATTGTATAAAGTGTCAAGAAAAATACAAAATTACAACTCATAAATAAATGTATATATAAGTGTACATAATGCCACGTGAAAAAAAGGAAATAAAACTTATCAAGAAATTTGGAAGATATATATATATATATATATTATGAGAGTATATATTTGTGTGTATATGTGGATTGTACATAAAGATATATGTGATATATTACACGGGTAATGCTATAAGGTGGTTACAAGTTAAAAAAAAAAAGAACTTAAAGGGATGATCTTGTGCATGAGGAGTCGGTTAGTTAAGGTTTATATGTTGAATTTTATTTCTCTCATGTATGATTCATAAATGTGAGATTTAAATGTAAGAATTTGAAATTTAATAACCACGTAGTATCATAATGATCCAAAGGGATACTATGGGTGTTTTTTACATATACTTAATGTATATGGGTCTCATTACTGTGTGTAGATGGGTATAGGCCAAAATATTTGGAATATGGACATGAGATTCTAATCCCAATGAAATGTGGCAAGATAAATTGTCTTTTTCACCCACAACTAGAGTATTTTGATAAGACCATCATGGGATTAGACCCCCTTTCAATCTAGCATACAATATACACAAGAAATTGTTTGAATTGCTTAATGTATGCAAGTGTTTGAAATTGAACATGTCATTGATTTGAATTAGTGACTTAGTTGTTTTTAGAATGATCCACTAGGCTATGTGCTCATCCTTCCTTTCTTATCTTTTCAGGAAATTGAACACATGATGAAGCATGCTTGAAATTTAGAATGCTTAGTTTTAGAAAGTTTCTATTTTTATTTTAATGTAGGGGCATATTGCCCAAGTTTTGAATTTCGGATGCAAGTTTCTATTTTGAGTTGTGTACTCTTTCTTTCTAGAAGTTTAAATTTGAAGTCATGTACCTACTTTTATTAAATCAATAAAGATTTAGAAAGTGTTCTTTATCTCTTGTGCAATTGCCTTAATGAATCTTTTTAATTCAATAAAGCGTGAGATAATTGAATTAGAAAGACAAGTTGTATACTTGACATTGTAACTGGAACCCGATATGCCTGGATGATTAGCAAACAATCAAAGTCTTAGAAGCTGAGGTGTTACAAATACTTGCCGGAGTGATGGAAATAAGGCACCTTAGACCTAGCAGCAAGGACAGTTAGCAAGACCTAACTGTGCTAAAGAGGAGCAAAGGGAGTAGAGCAAATGATAGATGGCAAAGATTTGTCTTACCAAAGCTCAAGCTCCTCAACAGCAACAACCACAATATAATCAAGGAAGAGGACAAAATGGTCATCATCATGTCAAGCAACAGCAACAACCCCAACAAAATAATAACCAGGGGTAGAACCAAAATGAGAACCAGGGTTGTGGACAAAACTAGGCTAGAGTTTTTGCTATTGCAAATGTTCAAGATCACCAAGTCCCTACATTAGAAGGCACATTTTTGTTGTTTAACGTTGCTGTAAAACTTTTGTTTGATTCGGGTGTTACCAAATCTTTTGTTACTAAGAAATTAGTGATAGGTTACGACTAGTTACAAATACATTGCCTATGACATTGAACGTATCCACACCCATAGGGACTACAGTTACCTCAAAAAGAATGTGCAATTATGACTTAGATTCAGAGATAAGCTGATTTCAGCCAATGTCTGTGTACTTTCATTTTATGGATGTGATGTAATATTAGGAATGGACCAGTTGACCTAGTATTGGACACAGATAGATTGTCTAGAAAGGATGGTAACTATAGCATTACCTTTAGGAGATACTTTTAGTATCAATGGTAATATGCAGAGGTTACTTAGAAACCTAATGATAGCAATGTTGAACTACTTAAGGCATAGAGAAGATTTCAAGAAATTATTAAAAGAAGACAATAAGGAAATCTTAACCTTAGAGATAGTTTAAGATTATGATACTTTATTTCCAAATGATTTACCATGACTACCACTGAATAGAGAGTAGAATTCAAGATTAAAGTTCACCTGGGATTGATCCCATAGCCATTCCTCCCTACCGAATGGCACTAGTATAGCTAATTGAGTTAAAAACCCAACTAGATTAGCTTTGTGAAAAAGGATTCATCAGACCAAGTAAAAAATCTTAGGGAGCTTCGGTGTTGTTTGTAAAGAAAAAAGAAGGATCCATAAGGTTGTGTGTCGACTATCAAAAATTGAATTGGGAAACAATAAAGAATAAGTACCCTTTGCCAAGGTTAGATGACTTATCGATCAAATGAAGGGATCCACTCATTTATCCAAGATAGATCTTAGGGGGGGATATCATCAGTTGAGAATCCAAGAGTTAGACGTACACAAGATGGCCTTTAGTACTAGATATGGGTACTTTGAGTTCATGGGGATGCCATTTGGCTTAACCAACATACCAAAAACATTCATAGATCTATGAACAGAGTGTTCAGGCGATACCTTGATCAGTTTGTTATAGTATTTAGGGATGACATCTTGATTTGCTCCACGTCAGAAGCTGGTCATGTAGAACAATTGAAGATTGTAAAGGAGACACATACAAGAAATCAATTATAAGCAAAGTTCAGTAGGTGTGATTTCTAGATGAAGATGGTCAAGTTCCTTGGCCATGTATTTTTGGCTGAAGGAATCTCGATAGATCTTGGAAAGGTGGAAGTTTTCACAAACTAGAAGCGACCCAAGGTAGTGACAAAGATAAGAAGTTTCTTAAGCTTAACTGGATACTACAGGCGATTTATCTAAAATTTCTCAAGGTTAGTTGAACCTATGACTAAGTTAACTAGAAAAGGAGTCAGGTTCAATTGGGATGAGAAATGTGAACAATCATTTCAAGAATTGAAGAAAAGATTTACTTTAGCTCCCATATTGATCACTCCTACACATGATGTTGGATATGTTTCGTATACAGATGCTTTGCAGAATGGATTGGGTGCATTATTGATGCAAGAAGGGAAGGTTGTTGTGTATGCCTCATGACAACTAAAGATTTATGAATAGAATTATTTAACACATGATCAAGAATTAGCAGCTTTCATATTTTTCCTAAAGATTTGAAGACACCATCTTTTTGGTGAATGATTTGATCTACTCTCATATCACAAGAGTCTAAAGTATATATACACTTATAAGGAGTTAAATCTCAAGCAGCACACATGGATGAAATTTCCTAAGGATTATGATTTCCAACTACATTACCATCCAAGGAAGGCCAAGGTGGTGGCAGATGCCTTGAATAGGAAATTTGACAAACAAGATGAGGAAAAGGGTCAAATGTATCAACTAGTTGAGGATTATAGCCTAGTTGTGACTTCAGATGAGAAGCCAACATATCTTTACAATATGGCTTGCCAGTCGGATCTTCTATACTAGATCAGTGATGAATAGAGGCAGGAAAAATGGATGAAAAATTTGATGGAAGGTGTTGAATAGGGCAAACATGCTTACTTTAGGATAGATGTGAAGAATATATAGAGACTTTGAGATAGAATTTGTGTGTCAGAGAGTGGACAAAGTAGAAAGACTATACTGGATGAAACCCATCATGCTAAGTATACGATGCATCTAGGTGGCAACAAGATGTATCAGAACCTCCAAAAGACTTATTGGTGGAGAGGAATAGAAAAAGATATAGCTAAGTATGTCTCCAAGTGTCTAACCTATCAATAGGTGAAGGCAAAGCACAAGAAACCCGTTAGATTGTAACCACCACTCCCAATCCTAAAACGAAAGTAGGATAACATTCCCATAGACTTTGTCATTGGGTTACCCAAGAATAAAAAAGGAGAAGATACAGTGCAGGTGATTGTGGATCATCTCACTAAGGTAGCACATTCTTGCCCATTAGATCTACAGATCAAGTTAGTATGTAGGGAGAACTTTATATGAAAGAAATAATAAGACTTCATGGTGTGCCTAAGATCATAACGTTAGACAGAGACTCTCGATTCACATCACAATTTTGGTAGAGTCTACAGAAGGAGTTGGGCCCTAAACTCACCATGAGCACAGCTTGGCATCCACAGACAGATAGATAGTCTGAGAGAGTCATTCAAACACTAGAAGAAATGTTGAGATCTTGCATCCTCGATTTTAAGGCAACTGGAGCAAGTTTCTATACTTAGTGAAATTCGCCTATACAGTTATCATGCAAGCATAAAGAAGGCTCCTTATGCAGCTTTTTATAGAAGAACCTGCAAATCATCAACCTGTTGGGCCAACTTCAAAGACCATGTGCTTATAGGGCTAGATCAAATAGAAGAGATAAATAATCACGTCAAATAGATCGAGAAGAGATTGGCCACAACACAAAATAGGCAAAAGAGTTATGCAGATAAGAGGAGAAGACCTCTGGAATTTAAGACGGGTGATAAAGTATTTCTAAAGATAAGTCCTCAAAAAGGAATCAAGCGGTTTGGGCATAAAGGAAAGCTATCACCCAAATTCATCGGTCCATTCGAGATACTTAAAAGGATTGGCAAATGTGCCTACAAGTTACACCTACCAAACAGAATGTCCTTAGTTCACCATGTGTTCCATGTGTCAATACTGAGAAGATATGAACCAGATTCATTTCACATAATCTATTGGGAGGAGATCAACATTCAAGATGATGCCACATATGAAAAAGTAGCAGTCAGAATCCTCGATCTCAATGTACAAAACTTGAGAAAGAAAGACAGCCTGTTAGTCAGAGTTCTCTAGAGGCATCATGGAGTGGACGAGGCAACATGAGATTTGGAAAGTGAGATGAAAAATCAATACCCATACCTCTTTACTAGAAATGCATGACTAGACAACATCGCAATAAGTAAGTACAAATATCAAAGATGAAATCTATTTTAAGGGGAGTAGCTTGTAATATCCTAAAATTTTAGTTGATAATTAGATTAAATAAAATTAAATAAATTAAAATAATTTAACAAAAATAAACTTTGAGAAAACCATGGAAATAATGTTGTCAAAGATGTGCAATTCAATATATGAAGGGGTAAGTAAACTGAAACATTACACAGAAATTACCTAGAATTTCATTACGATGGTAGTGTGTGAATTGCCTAGAACAACCAATGAAAACACTATGTTTTGGTTATCACAACCATGCATTCCACTATTGCAGTAATACGTAAAACCTATGCAAAAATGACTATGTAAAGTTTCCAAACGTGTGAGTTATTGCTAAACTGCCACTTACTAATACTTTGCACCCAAGAAACAAGAAAAATAAAAGGAGAAGAGTTTAGGAAAGAGTTCTATGAAGGAAGCAACACAAAACTTCCTAAATCCATCCAAATTGACATGCATATAAACCCAGCATGAGTATCCCATTCTCACTACTCAAGCAAATGTGAATCTCGTTCACTTTTTGCTCTCGTAGTCGTCTTCTTAACATTATTCATTCTCTAGCCGTCCCACATAACACCCATAGCATCAAGTTAAGGATAAACCAAGAAAATTGCATAGGTCCTTCTTTAGAGTATTGTACAATAGTGGGGTTTCAAGCCATAGAACCTTCTTTAGAGTATTGTACAAGGTAAAATCGATCCATAAATAATTAACCACATACTGTTCTTCATTTTTTTGAGGTTAGAATCATTTGTGACAAATTTCTAACAAGTTAGCATACTTCCATCATAAAAAATAGAACCCTCGAAGGAGTCAAGACGCTCTTTTGGAGCAACTAGAGGATTCAACAAATTAAGGAAGGTAAAACAACCCTATCTACTCTCAATGCATGGTTCGTGGTCTAGAGTTTGAGGTATGAGGATGCCAAGGTTATAGGAGAACAAGGGATGGAAAAAACATGCATGAAAGTCCACTTTTTATGCTAATTACTGTGGTACTAATTATAGCTATCGTTGTACTACACTCATCTTCACTGTTTCTAGACTTTCACACTGATTCCCATAGTACTCTATTGTAGTAGTGTAACATCTTTTCATCATTACCCTCTAGTTATCATGGTAGCTTACGCGGTAATGCATCTGTCCTTTTATAAAATCCCTTGGTTACTGCAATAGCCCACTGTGGTAATGTGTCCATTCTTGTAAAACCCTTTCTAGTTACCAAGGTAGCTACCGTAGTAACGTGTCTGTTCTTCAATGATTCCCTCTGGTTACCGTGGTAGCCTACCACATTAGTGCTTCTACACTTCTCATTTTTCACTTATGCATTCTGATTATTGCAATATTCTTTTCTTCTACTACAGTACATAGAAGTTGAAACACATTTACACTCATCTAGGATGATATCCTTGCGCAATTAAACACAATATAGGATAGAGAATCATTAAAACATAGGTTAAATGTATTAAACGTGCATTAATCACTAAAAATAGTGAATTGATTTTAATCCTTAAGGTTAAAGGCTGAAGAAGGCTTGAAATAACAATACAAAACCAGAAGGAACTAAAGGTGTATGGTGGATATGATTTTTGAATTTTAACTTATTATTCTGATTTAATAAAGCATGCATTTATGTTTGTTTAGCTTAGGAGTGTGTTTTGAGAATATGCATGATCAAGTTATATGATTAATGATTATTGCTTGCAGGACTTCAATGATGTGATACTATGACCATGTTATATGAAGGATCAGTTGACATGCTTGTAAAAGAGATGGAACGTTGATTACCATGCTTACCTAAATTGTTTTTAAATTATATTTCTGATTCAACTTGCTATTGTTTGGTTCACCATTAAAGAAAGATTAATAAAGATCATGACTACCAACCAGCGTAGTGATGAATTTCATTGTGAGTGTTCCAAACTGACCGGGCTTGCTAGTTATATGATTTCTTGATTTAGAACTGGGAGTTTGGCTAGGCCCCACTTCACAGATGAGAAGGGTTTGAGCGTTTGGATTGGCCTCACTCCCTAGATTTCGAACACTAAGGTGAATTCCTCTCGGTCATAATGTCAACTGTTAAATAACCAACTGTTTGAATCACCTAATCTATGAAATTTTTTCACTTGTGTATTTTATTTGATTGAAATATTTGGGATGATCCATTGAGCTCTTTGAGTTTACCCCTTTTTTTCTAATATTTCAGGAAACCAGTAACAAGTGGCTGCATGGATGATGGGAATTATTTTTATTCATAGTATTCTTTTCTAGTTTTGTAGTTTTGTTTCAGTCGGACATGTTGGCCCTAGTTTCCTTTTCAATTTTGAAGTTGTTTTGTTGAATGAACTCAAGGGTCCCTTTACCTCTTTAATGTCAAAATACATTGTCAAATGTAGAATTTCAATTGGTTGATTTTACTCAAATATCTTAAAATGTTTTATTGGAAATTATATGAGTTGTTGTGACCAAGAAGTCTCATGGAATTGGGACAGATAAAGAAAAGAAAGAGAGAGTAAAAAAGAGAAAAGATGTCCCACTTCTCCAGTAGCCTCGATGTTGATATTATATTTTGCACATGACATTAACGTGCCTGTTATTACTTGGGTTCGAGGGTTTTATAGTAATTGAACTCTCTGAAATCAGACAAGGGCCACAGGGGGCTAGCAGGATGTTACACTCTTTCCCAGGCTCTGGGAATATTATTACCAGTGTAGTAGTTAGCTTTTTTTAATTCAATGAAAGCTTCTTCATAAGCATCAGTCCGCACAAAGGATATTGTCTTTTGAGTTAGCATAATCAGTAGAGCAGCTAATTTAGCAAAACCTCTACAAACTTCCTATAATATCCAGCTAAACCAAGAAAACTTTGAACTTAAGTTACTTGGGTTGGTCTTAGCTTGTTGATAATAGCCTCAACTTTTGAGAAATCTACGAAGATACCCTTTACCCTTACCACGTTACCCGAAAAGTTCACTTCATCTATCCAAAACTCACATTTACTAAACTTTGCATACAACTTGTGCTTTGTAAAGGTTTGTATAGTAGTCCAAAGACGTTATTCATGTTCTTCCCGAGTTTCTGAATAAATAAGAGTATCATCAATAAAGATGAAGATGAAGTGAACAAGATATGGTTTAAACACCCTTTGCATTAAATCCATAAACATATCAGGTATATTGGATAACCCAAATGGCATAACCAAAAAATTATAATGTCCATCCCTTATTCTAAAAGTTGTTTTTGGAACATTCCTTTCTCTAGTCCTCAACTGATGATGCCCCAATCTCAAATCAATCCTTGTAAAAAATTTGGCTCCAATTAGTTGATCAAACAAGTCATCAATTCAAGAAAGTGAATATTTGTTCTTCACAATCACCTTGTTTAGCTGACGATATTCTATGCATAATCCTAGATTCTCATCTTTCTTCTTTATAAACAACACAGGTGCTCCCCAAGGTGACATACTTGGGGTAATAAACCCTTTACTCAACAGTTCTTCAAGTTACACCTTAAGTTCTTGTAACTCCCTTGGTGTTACGCGCTAAAGGCGAATAGAGATAGGTTTGGTTCTAGGCATCAACTTAACAATAAAATTAACTTCCCATTTTGGAGATAACCCAAATAGGTCATCGACAAATACATTAGAAATTTATTCACCACAAGAATTTTTGATAATTAGATACTTGCTCCTTTTCGTCTACTTTTTTATGCAAGCTAAGTATTGTGCATCCTCATTAGTATTTCATCATTCTCAAGAAGGGATTTTCAAGGTATCCAAGCCTCTATAATCAAAAGAAGGCTTTCTTGAAATTTGAAAAACTACTTTCTTGGCAAAATAGTCAAGATAAGCATGATTAGTAGGAAGCCAATTCATACCTAGTATGGCATCAAACTCTAAAAATTCTAGCACCCTCAAATCAACAAACATTTCATGTCCTTCATATTTAACTACATATTTCTCACATATCATACTAGGATAAATCTTTTCCCTACCATTTGTAATCAATATCAAAGTTATACTAGTTCTAATAGGATTGAGTTTTAATTTATCTACCATGCTATCTAAACTAAATGATTATGTGGATCCATCATCAATCAAAACATACATCATAATATCACAAATGCTAATCATACCTTCAATCAGATTCTTGTTGGCCTCTAGATCAAGTTCAATTATTGCCTTAGCTTACTCTCTTAGAGGCAATGAAATCATTTGGGATGGAGATGTTGAAAACCCTTGTGGTGTTCAAAATGGACATTCATTCCTTTTGTGTCCCTTCTGTGCATAATAGAAACAATTAATAGATAATTGAGATATAGAAGTTCTTGTTTGTGACTGTACCCTAGGTTTTGATATCCCACTCTATCCTCTACCAACTCCTCATCTGGATGGTACTAGGTGTCTCACTGAGGAACTCTGACTCTTGGATCTCCCCACAAACTGTGATCCCCTAAATGCTTCTGTTGGAACTGGCGCCACTAGTGTTGCAGGTTTCCCAACTCTACTAAATCCTTTTCCAACACAAAATCTCTTATTTTCCTCAAATTGTTTCTTGATCCATTTTGACTTGTTCTTCCCATGGGACTATATATATTGTTTAGATAATGGAAGAGAGGTGTGTGAAGCAACTTCTTTATTTACAGTTTCCACTCTCTCAAAATCCAAAGCTTGATTAACAAAATTTGAGTATATATTGTTATATCATTTCTTTTCCTTCTCATCACTTCTATCTACTGGCACTAGAGTTTATGTTGCAACAACAGACACTACCTCATTAACCCCAACACTACTAGCACCAATTTTAGAGACTACTGGTGCAATGCGCTTTCCTACTTCTTCCCTCATCTTAGCCATCATTTTTATAAGTTGAGCAGTATTTTGCTTTTGCACAAGTGTCATCTCCTCCAACTTTTTAAATGGCTATTCTTGTGGATCCATAATCCCCCTGTTTCCTTCTTCTTAAATCTGCTCATTCATAGAAGAAAAAAATATGTATTCAAAAACACTAACAAATTTATGATCTAAATTTAGCTACATAAATAGACCAATATAACAATATATAAGGTTGTTTATCTTCCCAAGACTTTTAAATCTAAGGCTCTGAAACCACTTTTGTCGCGACCCTTTCTTAGGTAACATCATAACTGGCACAAAATTCTCAAACATATCAAAATACCAACATTTTAGAAATTGTGTAAGCCCTCCTAACTAAATTCTCAATTTTCTAGAAATTTTTTTTGACAAAGTCTCCTCTAAAATATAACATGTCACTAAGTCAAAACCACCTAATAAATCACAATCAATATAAGAAAAACATTTATTCTTTCTCCAATTAACCAGTTATCCACATAACAACCATGATTTGTTTAGCTAAAACATTCAGATTATTGCAACCAACTTCGTAAAAGTAATGTCACAACTAGCACATAATACCATATATACTAGACCTACCTATAAAATACTGTGTCAACTACTTTAACCCTGTATTACATAATATCCATAAAATAATTGGACAGAGTCTCCCCTAAAATTTTGACTTATCCCAAAAGAACATCATCACCTAATAAACTATTCATAAACCAACAATTTTGTAACCAAAATAATTTTTAAAAAACATTTCCATCCACCATAATTCATAAATAATAACTTCCCACACCATTGTCTGGTTTAAACATAACTCAGATCTCTTTATATGATATAACATATACATTGAAAATTATAATTATACAAAAATACAAGCTGCAACACCCCAACCCTCGCATTCTTTGATTTGAGAGTTGGACTTAACCACCATTCCTTTTGATGGTGCACTTAATCAATTGGAGGGTTGGGTCATGTTACTTTACAAGCGACACACACTTGTTCTTTTGTTTTTCTTTTTTTTTTCAATACCTCATGCCTTAAAATAAATTCAATAGTACAATTTTCACAATAAAAAAAATCAAGGCAATTAAAGATAAAGAAAAAATTCAACTTCTTTATTAATAAAAGAAAGTACCTAACTTTGTAATGTAAACTAGTACATTATTAATCAAAGATACTCATAATCTCAAAATAAAAATACTAACTATCAGCGGAAGTCTTAAATCATAATTGGGCAACATGCCCTTACATTAAGAGAAACTTTCAAGAGAATGAAAACTTGCTAAA
>JAJIYU010014730.1:0-13063 GCA_030144865.1 Tinospora cordifolia
AATGAGTAATTAATTATAATTAATTTATACAATACATGTGACTAAATATTAATATATTAACCTCGTTGAAAATATATGAATTTATATAAAAAGAAGTTAAATATATTTTATGGTTAATTACTAAATAATGAGCCTTAAAATATGATAATGCCCAATTATAAGATAATAAATTTAGTGTCAAAATGAGCATTATCACTACCTCGTTAAAAATCTTATCAAGTAAAAATCAAATAAAAAATATGTAAAGAAAAAATAGTACAACAATATTATCTCCCCTTTATGATGACATTATTGGAGACTTTAAGTCATCTCATTCCAATTGTATAAATCAAATTTTTAAATATCGCAGCAGGTAATGCCTTGGTGAATAAATTTGTCAGATTATCACATGATCTTATTTGCTAGATATCAATTTGTTTGTTCTTTTGAAGTTCATGTGTAAAAAAGAACTTTAGTAAGATATGTTTTATTCTATCACCTTTGATATAACCTCCCTTTAATTATACAATGCAACCAGCATTATCTTCATATAAGATTGTGAGAATTTCTTTATTTAAAGGTAATCCGTAATTTTTTATAATATGATGGGTCATTAATCTTAACCAGACACATTCTCAACTTGTCTCATGAATTGCTATTAATTTATCATGATTTGAGAAGGTTGTTACTAATGATTGTTTTTGTAGACCTCCATGAAATAGCAGTCCCACCATATATAAATAAATAACGAGTTTGAGAACTTGTTTTATGCGGATCAAACAAATATCCAACATTAGTGTAACTGATTGGCTCTGGTTTCAAAATTTTGGAATAAAACAAACTCCTATCAATTGTTCCTTTGAGGTATCGCAAAATGTGTTTGATACCATTTCAATGCCTTCGAGTTGGAGATGAACTATATCTTGATAATAGATTCACCAAAAATGATATATCAGGTCGTGTGTTATTAGCAAGGTACATAAGTGCACCTATTGCATTAAGATATGATACTTTAGGACTAAGAATCTCTTCATTCTCCTCTCTCATTCGAAAAAGATCTTTATTTATATCAAGAGATTGTATGACCATTGGGATACTTAATGGATGTATTTTATCCATATAAAATCTTTTAAGAACTTTTTCAGTTTACCTTGATTGATGAATAAAAATTTTATCTTTTAGATGTTCAATTTGTAAACCAAGGCAGAACTTTGTATTTTCAAATTCTTTCATTTCAAATTCATTCCTTAAGTACTCTGTTACCTTTAAGACCTCTTCTAGAGTTTCAAAGATGTTTAAATCATCAACATATCCAACTATTATCACAAATTAAGATCCAGATTTCTTTATAAATATACAAGGGCAAACTAGATCATTTTTATATCCTTCTTTTAGTAAATATTCATTTAGACGGTTATACTACATATACCCTGATTGCTTCAATCCATATATAGATTTGTGCAACTTAACAGAGTAATGCTCTAAAGATTTTGAACATCCTTCAGGCATTTTAAATCCTTCAGGGATTTTTATAAAAATTTTCATTATCAAGGTTACCATATAAATATGTTGTAACCACATCCATAAAGCATAAATCAAGATTTTCGTGGATAACTAAAGTTATAAGATACTGAAAGGTTATTGCATCCATTATAGGAGAATATGTTTCATCATAATCAATGCCTGATTTTTGTGAAAAACCTTAGGCAACTAGTCGAGCTTTATATCTGAAAATTTCATTGGTCTCATTTCTTTTGCGCACAAGTATCCACTTAGCCCCAATGGGTTTTATATTGTTTAATGTTTGAACTACAAGTCCAAAAACCTTTCATTTGCAAGTGAGTTCAATTTAGACTGAATTGCATCTTTTCATTTTGGTCAACCATCTCTGGAATGACATTCTTTTGTAGATTTTTGGCTCTTGATCATCCTCTATAACATCGAGGGCTACATTATATATAAAAACATTATCAATAATGGTTTCCGCTCGATTTCAACATCTTTTGATGCTAGTAAAATTTATGGAGTTTTCCTCATTATCTACTTGAGATGCTTGAATTACTTGATAAGTTTCATGATCAGATAAACATTTACTTTTCTCAATCTTGTTTATCCCCTCAATAAGGTCATTCTTATTATCTTGGCCTTTTTTATGTGGGTTTTTATCTTTAGAACCAAGCAGTCTATCATGCTTCAGGTATGGTTTAGATTCATGGGTTGCAATACTTATGGATCGTCCTTCTGGGACTTTGATCTTTATTGATGCATTTGCTGCTATTATGTACGACTTAGTAACCCGTTTGAAATCAGTTAATGCATCTGGTAGTTGATTCGTTATATTTTGCAAATGAATGATTTTTTGAACTTCAATTTCACTTAAATTTGTATAAGGATAAGATGATTTAAAGATGTTACATTATAAAATATCTCTTTTGTAATTGGCTTATTGTTTTCCTTAATGTTGGGATTGTTTTTTTTTTTTATTAATTTGACAATCATCAAATTTTGCTATAAATGCATCTCATCTTAATGACTCAAGATGTTTTAGTATTAAAGGAGATTCATACCTAATATATATTCTCAACCTTCTTTGGGGTTCCATTTTAGTAGTTGTGGGGGTGTTATTAGTACATATACCGCACAACCAAAAGTTTTCAAATGAGAAATATTTGGTTTATGACTGTAAGCCAATTATAAATGAGAATATTTATGATAACTAGTTAGTCTTATGCGCACAAGTGCTGTAGCATGCAAAATAATATGTCTGCAAGCTGAAGTTGGGAGTTTTGTTCTCATAAGTAATGGTCTAGCTATTAATTGTAGTTGTTTTATAAAATATTCCGCTAGACCATTTTGTGTATGAATATAAGCTATAAGATGTTCAACATTTATTCCTATTAACATACAATAATTATCAAAAGCATATGATGAATATTCACCAGCATTATCTAATCGAATATTCTTAGTTGGATAATCTAGAAATTGTGTTCTTAATCAAATTATCTGAGCAAACAATCTCACAAACGCCCAATTGTGAGTTGATAATAATCACACATGTGGCCATATGGTAGATGCATCAATTAGAACCATGCAATATTTAAATGGTCCACATGATAAATGAATGGGATTGCATATTTTACCATGAATTCTTTCAAGAAATATTGGGGATTTAGTCCCAATTTTAGCTAGTGATGGCTTTATGATTAATTTGCATTGAGAACAAGCAGTACATAATAAGTCATTAAATGTAAGCACTCTTTTATTTTTTAATGGATCCTCGAATGTACTTTCGATTATCCTTCTCATCATAATTGATCCCGGATGGCCCAAACATTTGTGCCAAATAATAAAAGTATCTAGGTCAATAAACTTCTGGTTGACTGTTACATTTGATTTGATTGCACTTATTTTTTTATAGTATAATGCAAATGAAAAACATGAAAATTTTTTAATGATTAATTTCTTCCTAAATATATTGCTTGTTATGCAAACGTATTCAACATATTTTTCATTCATTGTCTTAATATAATATCTATTTCGGCGAATATATTTAAAACTTAATAAATTTCTTTGAGACATGAGAGAGAATAGGACATTATCAATTATGATTTTTGTACCACTAGGTAGACATACATGAGTTATTCCGGGGCCTTTAATTAATTGTGCACTACCAGTTAGAGTGTGCATATTTGCTTTGTCCATTTTTAAATTAATGAAATATCTACCATCTTTTAATATCGTTTGCGTTGTTGCACTATCAACCAAACAGATATCCTCAATGCGAATACTTGATCCAGCAGAGTTTTTGGTAATATCTATTGCTAATGAACAAGAGAATTAAATTTAAAGTAAAAATTAAATTAAATTCGTAATAAGAGGAAATGAAACAAAATATTATTAAGAACATTACGCGTATATGTAAACTTAAAATTTTAAAACAGATATAAACAAATTAAAATAAATATTATATCTTCTGGATGTGCTTATCATCAACAACTTTCAAGGTATTCAAAAAAATTTGTAATATCCAGATTTGTCATATCATCATAGTCATATTTTAGGCTTTGATTAGTAAAATTTACCTCAGCATTTTGCCCTTTTGTATTTAGTAATGTCTGATAAAGATAAACAAAGTTTTTATGTGTACGAAAGGTATGCAACCAATGCCCTTTGATTCTACATCGACGACTTGCATTTTCAATATTATTGCCTTGTGGATTTTTATTGTTATACCACTTTTGGTAGTAATTTTTCTTTTTGCCAATTGATGAATTATTTTGACCACTACGAGTGAGTGGATTATATCACCCACAACCATGACAACGTCTGTGGTTATTTTGATGACTACTTTTGTTACTTTTACAATTATCATATGTTTTTACATTAACTTTTGGGAATGGAGGAGAGCCGTTGGGTCGGGTTTCATGATTTCTCATTAATAATTCACTATTTTGCTCCGTAACAAAAAGAAAAGAAATTAATTCAGAATATTTCTTGAAACCTTTTTCTCGATATTGCTGCTGCAGGAGAATATTTGAAGCATGAAATGTAGAGAGTATTTTTTCCAACATATCATAGTCAGAAATATTTTCTGCACATAATTTTAATTGAAAAGTTATTTTAAACAAAGTAGAGTTATACTCACTAACTAATTGAAAATCTTAGAAACGTAAATGGTTTCAGTTATATCGAGCTTTTGGTAGCACAACCATCCTTAAGTAGTCATATCTTTCTTTTAAATTCTTCCACAAGGTAAGATGATCCTTCACTGTGATATATTCATTTTTCAAAACTTGATGGAGATGGTGACGAAGAAATATTATAGCTTGGTATGTTCCTAAAGTAATGCACTATTTTGATCTTTTAGGGTTTCTCCAAGATTATTAGCATTAAGATGTATTTTAACATCTAGAGCCTATAATAAATAGTTATTTTTCGTAATATCAAGAACAACAAATTCAAGTTTAGTTAAATTAAACATTAAAAATAAAAATATATATTCCTTAATTGAAAGATTAAGTAGTAAGAAAGAAGTAGCAGAACTCAAGTGTAGTTAGGAAAAATCGACAAAGACTCATGCTGATAACATATTATAAAATAAAATAACTTAACTACAAAAATATAAATAGAAAACTAAAATAAAATCAGAAGAAAGAGAAATATATGAGAGGAAGAAAGAAAGAAACTTCTTATTAATAGAATTCTCAAAAAAATTTTTGATAAAGAAATAAATAATAAGGACATATTTATAGAGGTTTTTTTCTTAGCTTCCAAATAATTTTTAACGGCCAAAATTTTTAAGATAGATCAATTGCTCAATTATATTTTTTAATAATTAATTACATCATCAATTGCATCAGCATTACATTATCAATTGTATCAACATTATATAGACATTTATTTTATTATTATTATATTTATAACCAAAATTTATTTGAGATAAAATATTTTAATTATTGTTATTATTGTTGTTATTATTTTGTCTAGGAAGCAAGTTACTTTAAAAAATAATAATATTAATAAAAACCTTTTTTTTTTCTCTATTTTTTATTTTTATTTTCAAACCTCGGGTGACGGTGGTGTTGGGAACGGAAGCGAGATTGGTAATTGGAGTCGGGAGAATGGGAGACAAGAGAAAGAAGACCGTGAATGCGTGGTGGGCTTGGATGTGATGTTACAGTACTCGTAATGCTCAACCGATGCATACTTCCAAAATTTGAGATCGAAGGCGAATCAGGAAACGGTGAAAATTTCCAATTTCTTCAATGCACGACGGCTTTTGTCATTCAGTAGCAATGCCAAGTACTCTATATAATCATGCCAGGAACCGAAGCTTCAGTTTCAGGGAAGTCATGAAGAATGGTGATCCTGAATAGTAAGTTCTAACGGTAGGTAACATGCTACCTCTTCCTACTTTTTCATCTTACCATCACCCATTTTGATTTTGTGGGTTCCTTTATTTCATTCGCACCAACCATAAACCATTCATGGGTGGCATTTTAGAGAACATTCCTCTCATATTGACTTGAAGAATGCGCAATTTCGATATGCCGCCATGTATGCATGCCGCTCAGTTGAATTTTATTTATTTCCATCAAGTTCCCTTCTCATTGAACAATAAGTTTGCTTCTTCATAGCAACCTATCAAATGCCTCGATCAAATTGTGCAACGACTTTACCATTTATTTGCCTTGTGACTACTCTGACTACTCTGACTAGTTTTGTTGGTTTCCATCACCCTAGATCATCTAGACTACCGTAGAAGATCTTAAACGCAGTAAAAGGTTCTTCTACATGAGATCCTTAATTAAACAGTCGAAGGGTTAATATTTTTTTTTAGTTTCTTCCGTGATTTATCTCTAGGTTTTTTAAATGCATATAAGTTACTATGATTGCGAAGAACAAACTAACATGAGTTCTCAATTGGTCAAAGTTTTTGAGAACATTGAGTGGTAGATTTTGTAACAAATTTATATTTTTCTTGCACTAATCGGTGTCCTAGTAAAACATTCAATTACATTTTGCGTAATTCTTCAATCATTAATACAATTGCTTTTTTTTCTCTCTCTCTCTCTCTCTCTCTCTCTCTCTCTCAAAAAAAAAAAAAAAAAAAAGGATAAGGTGCTTCTCAGTATAGAGGAGTGCTAACAGAGACAATGGGATGTTCTGCAAGCTTAAGCAAAGTCTTCCAGACAGTAATTTATCTGGGATAATTTAAGTCAGTTGTTCATGTATCTAAATTCCATTGGTATCTTAGTTCTTATGCTCATTTAGAAACCCACAAAAGTTCATGGAGGAAAATATTCGACACATCAAGGCACAGATGAATTTCAAAAATAACTATGTGTGGTCCGTAGTACGTACAAGGAAGTAGCAGTCGTTGATACAAACTTCAATAATTCTTACTGCATGACTTGTGCACCATCCTGTTGAATTGGGAATATTGAAAAGGAAAGAATTTTAGGATAATGCTTTAGGAGATGAAAATGAAATGAGAATTCAATCTCACAGTTCTCGTTTTGCAGGAGTGCACAAATTATATTTCTTTCCTTTTTATTCTTTTGAAAAAAAAAAAAAGAATTATATAGAATTTGAAAAGTTTGTCGAATGCTTGTTGAGGCGTAAATTGCACAAATGACTATTTGCTATTTCATGTTTAACGTTGTCCTTCCTTGCTGCTTTACGATTTCAAGATCAACTCGTCTTATCAATGACTTCAGCAGCAGAATGAAGACTTGGTGAAACAAAACACCTGAACTCTCTCACCCTAGATTATGTAGATCAAACCAATAGTAGTATGGTACCTTTTTAGATATTTCTCGATTTGACATGATGTCTGTTTCTTTTTATGCTTTTCGTTTTTGGTTTTTCTTCAAATTATATCAGTACATGGAACTTTGCAAATCAGATATTGGCATAATTTATCAAAAAGTTCGTTGATGTTTCTTCTTCCCTCCAGACCAAATGTCGAAACTCTGTCTCCTGAATGTAACTGTAAGTTGTAACAAATCTGGATCTACTTATTGATGTAGAAGTTGAGATTCTGCTTATTGTTTAATCTCATGCAAAAAGGCGACCTTCTTTAAAAAATTACTCCTTTAATCATGGTCATAAAGAATGGAAAAGGCTCTTTCCTGTTTTCCATTAGTGTGTGAGTTGCTCGAGAGGTGGAGATAATTTCTCATTGCAGCCTCACTGTGTCATAAGCAATAAAGGGAACGGTTTGGCTTGTTTTCTATAATAATGTGGTTGAGCTTTGTTGTTCCATCTGGTATGCATATATGTGTGTATGATATTACTGTCCAATGAGGTAGGTCCAAACATGTAGAAATCTTTTGGATGTGAGGACTCTTTTGTTCCAAAAGCTGTACATGTAAACTAAATCCTGAATAAGAATCATAATCTTGTATCTAAATTGAATTTACAAGTTGCTCAATTTTTCAACTGTATCAAATTTTTTATTTGCATCTTTGCTGGTGACACGAATCTGGTCTTAATACGAATGACTGAAATCAATAAAACAAATGTCTCTATGACATGACATCACTGTTAATTTGAATGTGTCTTTCCTTTGAACTTAGATCCACGTAGCTAAGTTTAAAGTGGCAGTTATACTAGATAGTTATATTGGCTTTTTAAAAACTCAACTTCAAATTATTTGATTTTCTGATCCACAACGTTCAACAGGATAGAATATAACTGTAGCTTCATTGGGCAACCTCCTTCGCCAACTCTACCTTGAACTCCTGCACCTTAAAAGCATAAACCCAACTTTGCCCCATATGGCTGAATTGCATCTCATTCTTTGTCACCTATTGGTGTCCTAGCAATATATTGCTCACAATGTTTGGTGTAAAATGTTACCATATATCTGTTTTTTTGGTTATTTTGCCTACATAACTGCACCTCAAATTAAATGCCTACAATGTTTATATGTATTATTATATTTTAGTGAGAGGAAATATGTTTCATGTTGACCAATTACTTGAAAACAAATCATTTCTGGGACAAAAAATTATTCCTTCCTAAACTCCAATCTCAGCATTTAAACTGTCATGAAATGGGGCATCCACTATAGATTATATTGTCGAGTTATTCATTTGGTAAAATTTAGTACTATTGTGAGTGTAAAAGCAAGCTCCTTGGATTTTTATTATCTAGTAATTTACTTTTTTTGGTTAGTAGCAATTGGATTTTGGATATACTATTGCACATATTGTTGCAATAGTTATGGAACATTGGTTCACAAGAATGGAAATATGAATCTCCAAAGTTGTTGTGCGCGCTATGGATCTTTTGGAAGCTTCTCATTTTTTCCAAAGTGATGAGCTTCATTTCTAATTAGAGAGAATCACATTGCTCATGGAAATAAGAAGGTTAAAATTCAAAACCTTGCTAAGATGGTGTGCATTATATATTCCAAAAACTGTACCCATAGTATTTTAGAAAGATGATTCGAAAATTCTTTCATTTCGATAAATATTCTGATATAAAGAAAATCAAGTGTCAAGATGGTAATTAAGATTCTTTTAGAATGAGATTTTTATTTTGAAAAAAAATTCCTTCAATTAAGTGTGTAAAAATGAAACATTCTAAAAGAATAAATACACAGATAATGTTTCCTTAAGACAAGATTCTATGTTGTCTTATGAATCGTGGACCTAATCTAAGCAGAATAAGAGAGAAATAGCAAGTCCTATGCAGGAACTTGTCATGCCACGTCTGTACCAAAGATGTCAATACAAGTACCATGTCATATGTGCATGCTTATGTGGCATGGCTGTCCCAACAATTAGAAATGCAGCTAAGCATTTTAGAAGGAACAAGATCTAGGACATTCTCAACAAGATAGAAGATTTGATCTGCCATCTTGATGATTTAGTGTTCCTTAATTGTTGTAACAATATGCACAACAGTATGATGCAACAAATCTTTTTCATTTATGGAATAGTTTGTCCATGGCTGCCCATAAATTCAATGAAGTCCCAAAGGTCCAAGCATCTTGGTGGAACGTGAAGAACTTAGTGTTAATATCTATAGTGTTCCCCTTTTCTTTATTGGGGTGGAGCGTTATTGCAAGAGTTGTATAAAGCCTTGTAAAGGCTAAGTATATGTAAGTAGACTTAGGAGTTTATAGCATTATAGGATCAGTATGGCACTATCTAGAGGGTCACCGGTGGTTGATAAACACTCAAGGAAGTCTACATGTGGAATTGAGACAAGTGTGATTCGTCCAAGTTCCGTAGTAAATCAGTTGTAAAGTGTGGATCATCTAGCAGGTCACCAGTGGCTGATCAACACTAAGGGAAGTCTACATGCAGAATTCAGACAAGTGCGCTTCGTCCAAGTTCTGCAATAAATCAATTGTAAAGTGTGGATTATCTAGAGGGTCACCGGTGGTTGATCAACACACAGGGAAGTTTACATGCAGCATTGAGACAAGTGTGATTTGTTCAAGTTTTATAGTAAATCAGTTGTAAAGTGTGGCATTAGTGTGTTGGGTCATTTTGTCAATTTTGTTGCAATAGTCTTATGGTTTGATATTAGTGGAATGTTTTCATTTAGGCGTGGCCTTGCAGGCATAAGCTTTGTTAAATTGCATTATGAATCTTATGCCTCATTTACCTTACTTTGCTTTATTTTACTTTATCTTATTTTAAGTTGATTGATATCTTGTTGACTGCTACTTCATATGTGACTAACAAAATTACAATTAGTATTAAAGTGGTTTCACCTTTTTCTTTAGCCTTTCACTTGGCAGGTGAGGTCAAGGATGTTTTTTCAACGAAATGTGTTACAAACCCAGTATTGGCAAGAATGGATCACTCCAATGAAGATGGATTAGTAATAACACCATTTCTATTGGAGGAAGTTAACTATGCGTATTGGAAGACAAAGATAAAAATTTTCATTCAATCATTAGATGAATATGCACGAAGAGTGGCTGTTGATGGATGAACAAATCTCATAATTGTTGATGCATAGAAAAACTTTACCTTAAAGTCAAAGCGTCAATGGACCGAAGAAGAAAGGAGAATGTGTTTGGCCTATTCTAAGGCACTTAGCACAATCTTCAATGTTGTGAATGAGAAACACTTTAAGCTCATCTCAACAGGGGAGATAGCTACAGATGCATGGAAACACTCTAAACCATGCATGAATGAATGAGTGTTGTCAAGATGTCAAAACTACAACTATTGACAACATAGTTTGAGTTATTGCGGATGGAAGATCATGAGACTATTTCTAGTTTGAATAGAAAATTAAGAAACATTACAAACCAAGCATTTCAACTAGGAAAGAAATTCGCAGGCGAAAAACTCGTGCAAAAGACACTTAGATCATTGCCTTCCAGATTTGTTGCTAAGGTAGTTGCTTTTGAAGAGTCCAAAGATCTTACAAAGATGCACCTTAAAGACGACCTTATGGGGTCCCATAGACCTATGAAATGGGTCTAATAACACAAAAGCACGATAAAGGAGTAGTGCTTCAAGCTGAAATGTCCAATAGGGAGAAAGATAATGAATTTGTCATGATCACAAGAAATTTCTCCAAATTTTTGAAAAAAAATAAGGCAAATAACAATCAAATCCTAAAAATAGTACATAGGATGTGACAAAAGTGTCGAAAGAACCCCGCAAAACTGAAAGAAAACCAAGAGGAATTAAATGTCATGAATGTGGAGCTTTTGGGCATATACAAGCTGAATGCGTCAACACTGTTAAAAGAGATCTCTAAACATTACCTGGAGTGATGATTCTAATGATAGCCCAAATAATGAAGATTGAGTTTCGAGCAACTTTGTTGTCTTTACTGTACGAATAAGAGTTTCAAATAGTCATCTTGGCGACTGTGGAACCCTGACGGTTTCATCAGTGGTTACAATAGACAGATGGTGATGACAATAAGGTAAGTATGGATGAATCTAAATGCACATATCAACTAATGTATGAAAAATGGTTATAGGTTAGCCAATAAAAGAAAGAACTACAAGAAGAGAAAGCAAAACTGGAGGAAACTGTGGAAAAATTTAAAAGACACTCAAGGAAAAAGACATGAAGCTAAATTAAACTGGATGAGAGTTGTAGGGTGCTGAAAGGACTCTTTAGACAATGAACATTGGAAAAACAAAGCTGAACAATTTGTTGAACATGTAACAAAGCTTTCATGATCGAAGGGGCTTGGATATACATCGACAATTGGTCAAAATCAAGCCTCAAGTTCACAGAAAGACAATGAGGAAACAAGAAAGAAGGCCTGCTATGTGCTATTATTGCAATATAAGAGGCCATGAGCGGTCCCAGTGCCGTAAACTCAAAAGTAGGTTTCAACAAGATCATGGCTTTTAGGCTCTTCCTAAGAAAGAAACCAGAATTGTAAAGAAATGGGTTTGAAATCTGATTGTAAACCATGTTTTGAATACACTGTTCTAACAGCTAGCTCCAAAAATAGTTGGGTACTTAGATAGTGGGTGTTCAAGGCACATGACTGGGTGTAAAGATGTGCTGATTGAGTACAAATCGTGTGATGAGGGTCATAGTGACTTTTGGAGTTGGTGTAAAAGACAAAGTAGTTGGGAAAGACATTTTAAATGTTGAGGGCTTACCACAACTCAGGGATGTCCAGCATGTCAAAGGACCTAAAGCAAACCTGATAAGCATAAGCTAGTTATGTCATGAAGATCTTCCAGTAAACTTTACCAAGGTTGACTACAAGATTCTTGACGTTTCAAATCCTTGCATCATAAAGGGTAGAAGAACGACTGACAACTGCCATAAGCTAGAGAAGAGTGGATTGACATTGTTGCAATAGTGCAATGTAATAGTACTGATCGGTCTTGAGTTGTCGCACCAGAAATTTGATCACCTGAATCTCAAGACACTTAAGAAAATCAATGCTATGAATGCAATTTAATGATTGCTTAAAGTAGGCTCCAAAAGCTCTACTATGTGTGGAACATGTCAATGGCGGAAGGAACAAAGGTCAAAGCACCAAGCACTATATCACTTCACCATGGCAAAAGTGCTTAAATTGTTATGCATGGACTTATTTGGTCCTATGCAAACTGAAAGCCTTGGAAGGGAAAAGTTCATGTATGTTTGTGTTGATGACTACTCAAGATTCACCCGAGTGAACTTGAGAGAAAAATTAGACACGTTTGAAGCCTTCTAAGGCTTGTGGAAAAGACTTTAAAATGAAAAGTCTTGTACAATCCAAAAGATTATAAGAATACAAAGTGATTATGGGCGAGAATGTGAGAACCAAAAGTTTGTTTAATTCTGCCGCAAATATAGAATAAGTCATGAGTTTTCAGATTCCAAGACTCCTCGACCAAATTCTGTAGCTGAAAGAATGAACAAAAATTTTCAAGAAATGGTTCGCGTTATGCTGGATGTTGTTGGTTTATCCATATAGTTTTGAGTAGGAAGTCGTCAATACAACAACATTGTAATACCTGAAATTTTAATAACCAAAATTTGAGTTTAAAACACATATACGTATATATTTATATATAAATACATATATATATTTGTCATTGGTATGCAATTAATTAGTTAGTATAGAAGTATAAAGGAATATACAT
>JAJIYU010014731.1:0-13077 GCA_030144865.1 Tinospora cordifolia
CCCCCCCCCCCCCCCGGACCCCCCCCCCCCCCCCACACCCCCGCGGCCCCCCCCACATCTTTTTCTCCCAAAAATTTTTCCCCCCCCCCCCCCCCCCCCCCCCCTTGTTGCTAGCTCAATGGTAGTGGATGTTGCAAGAACAATGTATTTATTCCCTAGGTCATGGGTTCAAAACTCCACGGAGGCAAAATAAAATCCCAGAGGAGGGGGAACAAGTACCTTGTGAGTAACAATGTTATGACGAGCCATGACGTGGGTGTGGGTCCTGGTGGCGGTAGCGATGGTGGTGGGTTGTTACAATAAAAAAATGCGCATTTTATTGTAACAACCCACCGCCACCGCCACTAAGACCCACGCCCACGTCATGGCTCGTCATGACATTGTTACTCACAAGGTATTTGTTCTCCCCCCTCTGGGATTTTATTTCGCCTCCGTAGAGTTTTGAACTCATGACCTAGGGGATAAGTACATTGTTCTTGCAACATCCACTACCATTATGACAGGGTGAAATGACCTTTAATTGAAAGCTATATTATACTCAAGTTGGGCTTCTAAATAATAACGTTAATAATAATAATAATAATAATAATAATAATAATAACTATTATTATTATTATTATTATTATTATTATTATTATTATTATTATATACGACTGATTGAAAAAATTACAATAAGTTTAAAATGTTTATATTTTAGTACCAAAAAGTAAAGTCTTAATCATTATAGAAACAAATAAAGTACATAAATAAGTATAGCATGCCAAAGTCTTTCTTTTGTATATGTGTAAGTATTTGGCAATTGTTTCATGACTTGTCAGAAAAAAACTCTCATTATAATTAAAAGATAGTTATTTAATGATTTTTCAAAAAAAAAAAAGATCATTATAGTGTCATAAAAAATTATTATAATGTGTAAAACATGAGGACCCCGCATGCATCATCAAATTTATCAATATTTCTACGTAATTTAGACCAGTCATTGGTCAAAAAAAAAAAAAAAAAAAGTAAAAGTCACCTAATTAATAAATATAAGCTCAACTACCGATATCAATTGAAAGTAGATAACTATTAACAAAATGGGGGCACTCTTCAAATAATCAATTCCCCACTTGTTAATAGCTAAGAAATAACATGTACTTGATGTTTCAAATGTTAGGGAGGCAGCAGCAGCCATTTGAATCTTTTCCCAATAAGATTTAAAAAAAAAAAAATCATCTTTCAGTAAAAAAAAAGCATGCACAAGTATATCAATGTTAGTATTCTCTAATTTTGCATCTGCACTCAAATACATATGTTAAAAACATCATAGGTTGTGAACCAAAAAGGAGAGGTCAATCAGTAACCTCCATAACACAAATTTTATCACAAGGGCAAGCATTCAAATAGCTGTATATTGAACAATGAAACTCAAAAGAATTAGGCGAGGATGGTATAACATCAACCCATTCTTTATCAGCTAGCACCACATGAGAATTTTGCTTTGGCACTGCATCAAGAAGCTGGAGTATACTCATCTGCTTTGCTACCTTCTTCAGAAATCTCATTGAAAATATCACATCAAAATCCTTTTCCCAGTTTTTATAATTATTGAAGTGAATCCCAACGTCCCCATCACGAGAACAAACCAAACCTAACAGTGATGGACACCCTATCACCCGTTTCTGATCCACACTACATATCTGTAAAAGAAACAGAAGTCTCTTTACATCCTCCAAGCTTTGGTAGCTCTCATATTAGCTTTAAAGATTGAGAACTTTGACATAAGGTGCAGTTTAAGGGATTTAATGAATGGGCAAAGAAAAGTGGTTAATGAAGACAATGAAAGCTTCCAAACAGAAAAACAGTTTGCAAAGTAGTTATATTGAGAAGCTCAAATTGGATTTGCTACTTTGTAGAAATTTAAACTCATAGAGTAACTTACCTGTAAATAATCAACACCCATTTCACTAAGATTCTCAACAATGGCATGGGACAAGATTGAATTGAAAACTCCCCCGGACCCTACCGGTGCCCGAAGTATTTCCCATGGTGTTTTCATCAAAATCTTGTGCTTCTTCCCTTCTTGTGAGCTGCTAACAACAGGTAGCTCCTCTTCTTCTAAGAACCATACCTGTAAACAGATCATATTATTGTGTATGTTACAAGTTGTGCTGGAAAAAATAGTTGCAACAGCAGCCCAAACAAATTTGGGTTGCTTAGTTGGTCATTAGCTTGGGCGTTTAGTGAAAGGAGGTCTGTCAAGTTGTGAGTTCAATAAAGTGGCAACAGCAGCACAAACAAACTTGGATAGCTTAGGTGGGGTTGATAGCTTGGGCATTTTTCTTTTTATCAGACTCTGTTATCCCTTCCATACGATCTGGCTAATCTACAGTGGCCTACATCTACTCACAAGACTAGGACCTAAAAGACAAAAGGCATAAGGTCATCAGCCGGGGTATTCAGTGAAAGAAGGTTTGTCAAGTTGTGAGTTCGAAAGAAGCTATAGCCAAATATAACCCCCAGCTTTCGTCCTAGTTAGGAAAGGTACCTTGCTATATATAAAGCTGAAATACCCAATCTCTAAACTGGTCCCACCCTTACAAATGGATTAGTAAGGATACTGGGGTGTCAAATACCAAAAACAAAGGAGCTAGAATACATATGGCAAGCACATAATTACAGAACAAAAAAGGCCAAACAATAGGGCAGACGCCCCTAAATAATTAAATTACTTTCACTAGAGAAGTTTGTAAACCTTTTTAGTGTCAAAACCAAAGTAGTCATCATCCAAAAAGAGCTTTTGTATAGACTCAATTTCATGAAATGGAGAAACTATAACCAATGGCACTGAGATGCCATGTTCTATCTGCACGTCACAAACAAATACACTGAATTAACTATTTAAGTGAAAAAAGAAAAATGCAAAGTAATTAAAATGCAAAACACTATTAACATATTTCACATGGAACAAGAAGAGGAAACGACCTTTATAAACTGCCCATCATTGCAAAATAATGCCTGCAGACAAGAGACATTTGAAGCATTCTGAATGCGTCCAGCATTACCAAGATCAAGATCAAACCCCTTTTCGTGATTGATCTTGTCATCTAATACTAGAAGAGTAGCAACTTTCCCTTCGGAAATGATACGAAGTCCATGTTCTTGAAATTCCTTTATTGCATCAAGCATCTCATTAGATCCACTTGGGTATAAGCATTTCTCGGATATCTTAAAAGAGTTTTTCAATAGTTTGGTCGAATTTGCACCAATGAAATCAGATAAGTTAAATCTAGCCCTGTAAATCAACAGAAAGGCGTAAATTGCTTTTGGCTGAAACAACTTAACAGGAATTACATATATGATGTTTAATGACATTAGTGAACAATTTTGATCCTTAAATATAAAAAGAAACCGTGTGCCTTTAACTCGTACAAAGTGCATAGCTCTAGGATTTTTGTGAATATCCATATCGATACAAACTCCTGTGAACTACAACTTCTCATAAATAACCAAAGGTATTCAAAAATCTCTCATTCTCTCTTCTACGTAAATCTCTGCATTGTTCTTGCCAAGAAATTAAATGCTTTCCGTGTTTGTTCATAATCCAATCACTTTTCACAACACACAAATAATAAATTAACTGCCTGTCATTGAAAATAAAGATAACTCACCGATTGTTGTCCTTTTTTTCAACTTCTAATTATTATTTCCTTTATTAAGATCTAGAACAGACCAAAAAATATTGAAACGGGAAAATGGATCATCGCTATAAATAATCAACTCCCAATATGTTTCTCCGATTCTTTAGTACAATTCTAATGAAATCCTCAAGTTCTTTCCCGACATATCTGCATATGTCAAAAACAACAATGTGCTACTTCTTAACCAAACCAAACAGATTTTGATACATATCTCACTGTGAAAGATCAAACAGCTGTCTGATTCCAAACAAAAAATAAACGCAGGTATTCACCTTTTTAAACTCAAATGTCAACAAAGCAATAATGAGGAAAAAAAATAAAAAAGAAGTGAATCTATTCTATGTTGAAGTTTAAAAGAGAATTTGCTTCGTATAAAGGGGAGGTATTCACCTTGAAGAGAATGTTTCGACGACCACCAATGCTGGTTTAAACAATGAGAAATTTATACCCACAATATTGTCCGCAAGCAAACTCCTTTGAGCTTTTTCTCCAAATCTCAATCCATCAAACACATGTTTTTGATCCATTTCACAAAGTTTTTTCTTTGCTGCAATGAGTCGTTTTGCTGCCTTCTTTCTTTGTTTCCATTCCTGCAAGTTTCTGGAGACCAATTAGTAATCAGAAACAATGTCAAGAAAACTGTCAAAATAGGCCCTAATTCACAAGATATATTGGAATCAACAGACAGGATTTTCTTCAATGTGCACTCTAGAGCTTGAAAATCAAATTCAAATTTCAAAAGAGACCAAAAAATCAAATAATCCAAGTGGAATGAATTCTTTCTAGAGAAGAAGTAGAGTGCAAATATTGATGCTGTCAGAAAGAAAAACTAAACAAAAATATATACTCAACTTATTATATCCTAAACTGTGATTGAAGATCTATTGACAGGAAAGAAGGCATGGCACAAAAGCCCAAAATAGCAAGGTGATATCTTTAAGTATCTTAATACACTGCTTTGGGCATCAAGGGCATTTAGTCATCTTTTATATTAAATGTGGGAACCTGCATCCACATTTTAATTTTTTAACTTAAGGTTGAAGTTATAAATTACAGGTCAGAGTTATCAGCTGAAAACTTGGTTTTTTGAGCAGGAATTGAGTTCACAACACATGCACAATGTCACATTTATTTAAATGTGTGGAGAAGGATGCAACAGGCATTAGGCCACAAAAGCTGAACGGAAAACATATAGTCTTTGATGAACTATGCTGCAAAGGCTCCTCACTACCCACTAGAGAAAAACAATAAAAAGAATTTAAAGAAAATGTGGACGGGAAAACAAACCAGCTGTCTTCTTTCTTTCTTGGATCTTTCATCAGAATGCAAGTTCAATTCAAGTAAACCCTTTGGAGGTGTAATTTTCATTTCTCTTTTGTTTATATCGATGTCAGGTACAATAGCTTTAACAAATGGCACCAGAACAAGAGGGCCAGAACCACCATTACTTCTTGTGTCTACTGAATGGAGCATGACTTCCAGGAGATCATTTGCTCCAGTGTTGAAAACATTAACAACAGTTCCAACAGGCTGACTTGTTTCCTGGAATAATGAAGAGCTGTTAGCAATATGGACCGTAGAACTTGCAATCAGTAAGCAGTAAGCATAATTGGCTTCAATTGCATGACTATGACAAGGGAAAACCAGAAAAGAATTGATAATGAAAAAGCACATCACGTTAATTTTAAGGATAGAAAAAGCATGGTTAAGGAATAGGTACATATGAAGAAGACATGGAAAGTAAACTTTAAACAGAAATTAATAAAAGGGGAGGCTTTCAATTAGCCAACTGATCTCTGTAATCGCCCATTACATCTCTAATACATAAAAAGCAAAACGATCAAAACTGTGCCAAATCAAATCCAAACATCACAAGCTTAAAAGCTTTTGCCAAATCTAGTTTCTGTTAGGTATTACAGAGTTCTTAGGTGTTTTTTACATTCCTTCTGAAAGCGTATTCCTTTTTTTCTATGTTCTCCAATCATTTGAATTAAATCATTTCATGTTTCAAGAGTTTTTGCAAAATTTCTCAATCTTAAATGATATCAAGTTTTCATCTTGAAAAAATAGTATCATGGAACCTTTGTACTCCAAAAGCTTCAAAATAAATTACTTACTTGTGAAGCTAATTCTTGGCATGTCTCACATGTCACAACATATTGTCCTTCCCACAGGCTCTAAGTTTGGTCAACTTTAATTTAGATCATCAGGTCAATAAGGCGCCCATGTAGGGCATGCCATAAAATGCAAATATAGAGGGTTTTGTTTTTTTCCTTGCGGAGAGGCCTTGTTTTTCTCCTTTGGAAAATGTCTCTTGCTAGTGTAAGAGGTAGGGACTTTTTATTTGTCTTAGCTTAGAAGAACGCATAATCAATGTGGAGCTAATCACCAAATTGAGCCCACCAATTGCAGTCCACCAGTCTCAACACCTCATATGAATCTGTTGGTCTCCACAGATGGCACCAAATGGCACCAACTATTGAAGACATTTTGACTCACCCTCTATGTTGCAAGATATTGTGCCTCCAACGAGCCTCCAAGTTTAGCAAACCTCAACTTAGGGCATCGTGCTTCCAAGCGCCCACATACAGCAGAGGGTTGTTTTCTCCTTAGGAAAAAGTCTTTTGATAATGTGAGAAGGTGAAACTTTATATGCATCTTAGCCTATAAGAACATGCAGTTAGTGTAGGATTAATTAGAGTTGAACCCACCAATAGTAACTTTACTAACCTTGGATTCATTTAGTTTCTAAAAAATAGTTTTATTTTTTATGATATTAATGATTCCACGGGGTTTGATTTTTGCGAATGGGGAAGTGGGGCAAAAGTTTGTCTTAAACACCTGTTACATCTCACAATTTGATCTACCTGTTACATAATGTGCAACATATGAGTCATGGCCCCTTTCCTTGCAAGCTGGTTTTCAAGGATGAGTTAGTCTCATAAGCTTCATCATGGTATCAAAGTAAAAATACACTAGGGATGGTTGGGTTTGTATCTCTAGCTCTTCATTGCTAGGGGCAACATTAGTCCCACATTATCTGAGTACTAGCATGATGTGCAATTAACAAGTTATGAGCAACCCTCTCCTAGCAAGTTTCCAAAGATGAGTTAGGCCCTCTCCTAGCAAGTTTCCAAAGATGAGTTAGGCCCATGGGTTTTATCATCTAACACCAACTCATTCAGTCATTCTTCATTGGCTTTCTCTAATAATTCTTAGTCGTATAAACAACAAAGTTTATTTCTTCTATGAGAATAGAGGAGTCTCCCATGAAACAGCCAAAAAAGAAGAAATACCAAAAGCAAAAAAGTATATCAAAGAGAAAATGAAGCTCAAGCCCAGAAATAAAATACCACAAGAATGAGATGAGAAACAGATTGCACTGTAAAGCAAATAAACGAGTCACATCATCTTTAAAGAAATTTTCCCCCATTTCTCCCTTTGGAAAGTAAAAATATATCAATTGGAACATTAGACATGAAACAGCAAAAAATAAAAACCTTAATAACAACACTCATGCCGACAAGATCCTGAGTGTAAAACTCCCCTTCCTCCAAAACTGGCCGGTCATCTTTGCTTACAAGTAAAGTTGATCCTATAAGTTCCTTGGCCTGTCCAAGACCAAGATATAATGCAAAAAGTTATCAGTTGTTATCAATGATAAGATATAACATTTAATCAACAAAAATGCCTATATGATAGCATGTGTGACTTGACAGATTATTCAGTATAACGATACAAATTAGCCAATGCTGCTACATAACAGTAATATATTTACATTAATTGGTATATAATATTTTATGCTTCAAATTTGAGAACTCTTCGCTCTTTGATTGAGATGGAAAATGCTCCTAAGGACCACACATTCTCTTTTGAAGAAAAAACTATAAGAAATGTCAAGGTCATTAACCATGCTAGTGACACAAAGGTAGATGCTGACAGTATCTACACTGAATGCGCCCCTAGTGTTAGCCACTTTTGCACAAAATAGAAGTCCCAAGATCCATATGTGATTATGCTTTTCAACCCATAACTTGGACCTCATCATCCCTACTTTAAAAAGTGAGAGTGCAAAATGAAGAACTGCAACCTCTTTTCACTAAAACAAAAAGTAAATAATGGTTTGTTTGTTCCATAGGATATAGCCTATATTATTTGAACTCTTTATCCTAATATCAACACAGGGTGTATCTCCAATACTTTAGATTTTAGAATTCTATTATGTGGATTTTAAAGAGAATGACTAGTAAGTGACAACTCACTTAAATGGGGGATAGGAAAAAGAAAAAGATAATTGCCAATTGAATAAATAATAATGAAAGGAACAGGTCTGATAATGAACATAACCTGCTCCAAGTACAGATATCCAAATTTTTACACTTATTAGTCGAGTCATTGCATTCCATAATATGGAAATGAATAAATATGACCTCTAGATATATACCTACAACAACCAACATTTACATTTTAGTCCAGGTACCAATAGAAATAGCAAGAAATAATACAGGTTCTTCTCATTTTGTTTGGATGAAAAGGAGATGACAGTATTTCTTTTTTCTCAGATATGAAGAAAATGACAGTAGATAATTTAAGTTAAGAAAATTATTTTCTTGTTGCCTCACATTTAAAACCTCTCCCTTTTTCCAATGTTGTCCCACACTGTATCCCTTGTAGACATTGCAAACAAGGCTCTAACAAGTAACAAAATCCAGTGGACATCCAAAGAAGCCAGCACTCTTTATAATACGACAAGATCTTAGAACTATCAAAACCCAGTCAAACCTTAGAATTAAGAACACTCTTCCTTACAAAAAACCCATTGCCTATGTTTGTTTGGTGACAGGACATCATGCACCTGAAGTTATAATAGCATAGATAGTTCATTGACCTTATTTTTCAGAAAAAGAGGGATCTGCAACGGGTTTGTATTGAAAGCAAACAACGAGGGATTTTCTTTTAGCACTTCACAAGTTAGCATAAGTGAAAACATGAGAAAAAGTGGACAAGTTCAAAGTATGTGGCTTTGACTTGACTTATGTTAGTCAAGAGGAAGAAAGAGATAAGGAGAAAGAAGCACGGGAGAATTTAGGTACTTATACCTGACTAACATGCCTTTACTTTTATGTAAAGAGCTATAGCCCTCCCCAAGAGTTAAACTAAAACTAAACTTCAAAGATACCCTCAAACCAAAATTAATGCTAGAGAGTTTCACCAACAGCTCAGGTGCCACAATAATGAGAATTCTTTTAGTACACTGATCTGAATATTTATATTTTCATTTTTTTCTCCATACTAAATAACACCTTTGTGGCTCCACAACATCCATGAATAAGTCACCAAAGCTTAAATTGTGAATTTTCATGCTCTCTAATTGTCAACGTTTTTACATTCTGCAAATTATCATGCAACTGAACTGAATTAAAATAATAACCCAAGCACCAACATCTAACTCAACCAAGCCATTCTTCCAACCAAATGAGTCAACTACATGAATTTGCTTCCTCTACTCAACTCTTGTTATATGTGCACATCTGTGTGTGTGTGTGTGTGTGTGCGCGCGTGTGGTTTTATTTAATTATTGGGAATTCCCTATAAATCCTAGTGCAATGACAGAAGACTACAAGACGATCTTTTTTAAATGACAAGTATGAATTCCATATCTATTTTACACTGATTCATAATAATTCTGGGTTTTAAACTCCATCATCTCCATCAAGGGCTAAATTGATATTTGAATTACAAGTAGTTAAATTTTTTTTCATAATTCTCTGCCCATGCTCCTGTCTCTATTTTGACACATGAAAACCAATTTCTAACAATTCAATACCTTGTTTGCTGATTCAATTCCTTGAAAACTGACGATCCAACACCTTTGCCCTGGGTGTTCTCTTCCCTCAACAAGCTCAACTTCTCGAATTGCCTCTTTCCCCAAAACCCTTTCTTTTAACCATCTTCTCCCAGGCTGAAAATCACAAGCTCCCCATCACATAACATACACAACATACACATCTGAGCTAGGAGTCGCCTCAAATCACAAAACCATGCCTCGTACCATATAAATTCATGATTCTAGGAGATTTAACGACTCCTAGGTATAATGTTAACAAAGTACGTCCCTCCATCATTTCCCATAGATAGACATAAAAAGCTAAATAAAACTTCTCTGCTATTCATTCATATTTTCTTTTTACCTTTGAAAACCTTAATTCAGGAAAACCAGTAGATGGTTTCACTCGCAGCTCTCCTCCAAGCCCATGAATGCCATTCACAATCCCAACCTCAATGAATTCGAACTCATTGCTTTCGCTTGTTTCAACAATCTCCTCAGTTACTGACCCATTACACCAAAGCACAAAAAACAAAACCTCAGGATCACTAGAATTTCTTGATTACCCGTCAAAGAAAACCAATTAAATTAAATACCTACCAAAGAAAACACCTCACAAGACCCATAAACTATCCAAATTACATAAACAAATAGGCGAAATACAACATAAAACTATGTTACCAGTGCTGCGTGAAGGAGGAAGAACAAGACGGTGCGAGAACGAGCAGTTCAAGGGTGTCGCTGATGGCCTTAAAGAAGATACAATTGAGCACTTACAGCGATTGTGAAAGAATAATTCGACGCGTGGTGGAGAGGAAGTAAGAGGGAATAATGGAAACAACGTTATAGTTGAAGAGGGAAGAGACAATTTCTGCATTTTTCGTCCTCTGCTTTTCCTTTTTCTGTTAAAAAAGCAATCATCAGCTGATTCCGAACTCCACTAGCTAAACGAGATGAAGGTAAGGAAAATATTTCTCTTTTTATTTATTTATTATCATTTTCCGTATCATGATTAGAGAAACAAGAGAGATTTTTTAGGGGGTTCTTGCTTTTTGTATGGTTCTGTGAAAGTAACTTAAGATCATGCCAGATTTTCTGTTTAAAGACACGATAAACAAGGGAACAAGGTAGATTTTTACAAAAAAGACAGATTTTATTTATTTATTTATTTATTTTATTTATCTGAGCTAAAGAAAGAATGTGAGGAGTCAATTGGTGCTACTAAGGTGAAATGTTTTGGATGTTCAGAAAATAAAAAATTTTGGAAATTTTTGAGTTTGGTTTAAAAAATTGTGAATTTTTTCTTTTTTAAATTTGGAACCCATATATTTTCTTCCTAAAACTTGATAAACTTATAGGGAAGAAAATAAAATTTTTTCATAAAAAAATAACATTTTTCTATAACAAAAGTTTGTGTATATTAATTTGATGAATAACTACATATAACTAATTTTTATTTAATTATCTAACTTTTATATTAATTTGTGTGTAGAAAAATTTAACTTTTATCTAATTTTAGCAATCAAACACTTCTAAGTATAAATAAAAATTAAGGTTCAAGCTTCGAGTTTGACTCTAAATATACACTTATTTATTTACTTTTATAATAAATAATAATAACCATAAAAGTATCTATAATACCCAAATCTAAAAGAACTGGTATCTTTGAAAAGAAATGATACCTTAGGGACCAAGTAAAAGAAGAGGTGGGATTGGTGGTTGCAATTCTTAATCAATCATCCTAAGTGAAGAATTTTATTTGATGTTGAAAGGATTTCTACATGTTCAATGGAGATGGGACAAATGGGGGTCATTCAAATAATAAAGTTTGTTCTAATGAAGTTGCTTACAAAAAGCAATATCATGTCCCTTACTTCTTTTAGGCCGCATATAACTCTTTTTGGAGTAAAGTTTGATCTAATTGTTGCCTCTTTCTCTCTCCCTTTCTTTTCTTTTTTTCTTGCTAAGGTACCCAAGTAAGTGTTGCCTTCCAATTCATTTGAATTTTATTGGCTAAGCTTGGGTCTTGAGTTTGATTGATGAGGGCCTTTTATAGGATTATAAATGTAAAATTTATCTTTTTTGAAAACATATTTTATAATTAAAAAATATTTTCTATGTTAAGATACAATATACAGTCCATTTCTTTTCTTTCTTTTCTTTCTTTTCTGTAATGTGATGATGTGAAGTATTGACACATTAACTTGAACATTTCAATAATTTTTTTTTGAAAAATTTATGAAAATGACCCTTCAAAAATTTATTTTTGTATAAATAGTCCATCCAACCTATGTGAATAATTGTAACCCTTTTTATCATGCGAAATAACAAAAATGCCTCTTAGGTCATGATTTTAACTACACTTTATGTAAAATAACAAAATTTTCCTTGACATTTGATAAAACAACAGGTTGCCGATAGCAACCATGAAAATGACGTAACTACGCCGCTTCTCTCATGTGAAATGGTCAAATTGCCCCTCGATTTTAATAAAAATGAGCTTAGAAAAAATAAGATTTTTTGTTTTATTTTTGTTCTTGTTGATGTATCGATGTACATACGTATCTATCCCAAGCAATCTATGCTCCAAGTTGATCCATGATCTTCTTGTTGCATCTTCTTATTCACACCTTCTTCTTCTTCTTACAACTTCCTCAGTCCAAATTCGCTAAATTTTTTTGTTCAAGCTCATTTTCGTATCTTCATCTATTTCAAGTGCATCCATTGTTTGTATCACAAAAAAACATCTCCATTTTCTTTCTTTTTTTATAACTACTCATTCTCTTAAAGTTGTAGTTTCATTTGAAAATAGGTTAGAGTATAGGCATTGAAGGGGTTTTTTAGTGTTTGTGGTTGTTTTTGTATAATTTAAGGTTGTTAATATATCAACAATATTAATATCAATGTTGCAGATATATCAGCATCAATGTTGTTGATATATCATAATTTTTTTAAAAAGATATGTCGTGTTGTTGATATATCAACAACATCCATGTCGATATATCTATAATACATTCAGTAATTTGAAGTTATTGATACATCAACATAAATGTTGTCGATATATCAACAGCATTACATATCCTTTAAAACAAGTTTTCCAAATATTGATAATGTCAATGTTGATATATTGACGACATAAAATTCCTTTTAAAAAAGTTATCGATATATCGACAACTTCTAATTAACTTATATATGTCGATATATCAATAACATCGATATCCTTTAGAAATATTGTCAATATATCAACATGATAGTCGTCAATATATCGATAACTTGAACAATTACAATTTATACTTTTTATGTAGTTTTTTTCTAAATTATTTAATTTATTAACTTGAATGTAACTTCTATTAAGAAAATGGTTGAAGAATTGAGATCTTAAGGTGCCCTCAAAGCTGCAAAGGTGACCAACAAATCTAAATTCTTTGAGGCGATATCAATAATCATGGAGAACTACAGGGAAGATGATACGAAACAGTAATCAATATAAGTTAGTTGAACAATTTTATATGATGTATGTAATCAATGATGAAAATCAATACACATCAACTGGCAAAGAGCTCAATTTGC
>JAJIYU010014732.1:0-13055 GCA_030144865.1 Tinospora cordifolia
GCTATTAAGGAAAGCATTTGATAGCGTTTTAAAAACGCTATTACAGTACGTGACTTTCAATAGCATGGGCTGTAATAGCGGTGATAAAAGTGCTATCTATCACTTATGATAACATTTTTTCCAAGCTATTAAAGGTCTTTTTTCTTGTAGTGTAGGAAATAAGCAAAGACTAGTGTGGTAGCTTTTTAGATGGCCCAGGAGTGGCGACTTTTAGAGAGAGTGACTATGATGAGTATTCTCTCTGTAGAGCCACATGTTGATATTTGTGCTCAGATGCATATTCAATTGATAGACTCTCATATTTAGAAGATTAGAGAATTACAGTAGCATGATCCTAATTTGACAATGTATGAGACTTGGGCTAATAGTGCAGATAGAGTTGATTAGTAAAGAGATCCTGATGGTGTGTTGCATTATCAAGGAAGGTTATGGATACCTGTTGATAGGGAATTAAGGGTAGAATTGCTTGAAAAGGCGCACAGATCTCAGTATACTATTTATCCAAGGTCTACAAAAATGTACCATGATATGAAGAGGACAGTTTGGTGGCATGGGATGAAGAAAGACATAGCTGAGTATGTGAAAAAATGTAGTGTGTGCCAACAAGTAAAAGCTGAACATCAAAGACCTAGGGGTCAGATGCAACCCTTATCCATTCCAGAGTGGAAATGGGAGCATATTACTATGGATTTCATTACAGGGTTGCCTAGATCTCATGGTAGATATGATGCCATTTGGGTAATTGTTGACCGGTTGACTAAGTCTGCACATTTTCTTTTGATGAACACCAGATACTCGACAGATCAATTGAGTGGGTTATATGTTTGAGAAATTGTGAGATTGCATAGGGTCCCTGTATCTATTGTGTCGGATAGAGATCTGCGGTTTACATCAAGCTTTTGGCAGGTCATGCACTCTCGATTTGGTACCTATCTTCGTCTCAGTACAATATTTCACCCGCAGACTGATGGTCAGACTGAGAGGCTGATTCAGATGTTAGAAGATATGCTCAGATCGTATATATTGGAGTTTGGCAGGACTTGGAGTGAGTATTTATCTTTGTGTGAGTTTGCTTATAATAGCAGCTATCAGGCTAGTATTGGCATGGTACCGTATGAGACTTTATATGGTCGACCGTGCTGATCTCCAACTTGCTGGTATGAAGTTGGGGAATTATAGTTGTTGGGGCCAGAGATTATTGCAGATCACACAGAAAAGATTAAGCAGATTAGACAAAATTTGAAGAAAGCCCAAGATCATCAAAAGATCTATTTTGGTCATCGTCACAGACCTTTAGAGTTTGCGATGGGTGACTAGGTATTGTTGAAGGTTTCCCCTCGAAAAGGTCATATGAGATTTGGAGTGAAAGGAAAATTAGCTCCACGCTTTGTAGGACCATTTGAGATTTTGGAGAGGAGTGGTCCTGTTGGATAAAAACTTGCTTTACCTTCTCAGTTGGCTGGTATTCATGAGGTGTTTCATGTATCTATGTTAAGGAAATATTATCCAGATCCGACGCATGTTCTAGATGTAACACAGATACAAGCTGGGGAGGACACTACCTATGAGGAAAAACCTATTCAAATCATAGCGAGAAGGGTACAAAAGCTATGAAACAAGGAGATTCTGTCAGTCAGAGTTGAGTGGCAACTCCATGATAATGAAGAGCAAACCTGGGAGCGTGAAGATAAGATGCGGGAGTAATTTTCAGATCTTTTCACTACTTGAGGTATGTTCCTTTAATTTAAATTTCGAGGACGAAATTCCTTAAGTTGGAGAGATTTGTAACACTCCATATTTTAATTAGACACGCAAATTAATTTAAATAGAAATAAATGAGTATAAATACATGTATTTGTACGGATATACGTACGTATTAATTTTACACATATATTAAAAGTATAAGTTGCGTGTATAAATTAATTTAAATTAAATTAGATATTGAAAAAAAAAATTATTGCATTAAAAAAATAATAATTGGGGTGTGTATATATATATATTTATAATATAATGAAATGAGATGTTGGGTTTGAAATCAAAATTAAAATATACTATATAGGTATACAATGCATGAATATAACATTAAGTGGGTTGAGAAGTTCAAATTGGAGAAATAATATAGATGAGAAATTATGATGGTATGGTTTGTATTTATAAAGATTAGTGGGACGGTTGGTGTAAAATAAACTTTGTGAGCATGTGATTGTAGGCAGGTTGGTAAAATGATAAAGGTATATATGGACAAATAAATCATGGGTCGGTTCTTCAACTTCTTATTGCCTCCCTTCATTTCCTCTTTTAAATTTGCGACTCCAGAGAGTGCAGGAGCGAGAACGGAAGGGAAACCCATGGGAAAAATTTGATTTTCTTGCCAGATTCGTCACGCAGGTAAGTTAATTTTTCAAATTCTAGTTACAAAAATATTAAGTAAGCCTTGTACTACAATCTTAGGAGTGTAATTTTTACTGTAGATGATGTTTTATAGTTGTACCCAAAAAATTGGGCATTTTCCTACAGTGAGTAGAACTTAGTAAAAGTTATACCAAAACACTCCTAGTGATGAGTAGATCCCAGATATGTGGTTAGATTGTATTAGTTTGCCATGTAGATTTTACAACAAATACCCAAAGTTTTATAACCTTTGGATAGGCTTTTGGGTATGTTAAACCCAAATATAATTTTGATTGAAACTCATAAAAATATAGAGAATGAAAATACGTATCAATCGATACCAAATTTGTGAATTTTGGATATCAAATGGATTTTTGGTGAATGATTGATTAATGAGATTATTTTTGAAAATTTGAAAAATTAAAGAAAAATATGATTTGGGAAGCTTATTTATTTTATTTTCTGCTATAAAAATATGGTCTTTGAGCAAAAAAATTAATTTTAAAGGTTATTGAGAATATTCGAGCTAATGCGCAGTCATATGTGTTGTCTAATACCTGTATATGATTAATATAAAAAATAAATACGTTAGAAATCTGTTATAAAAATAAATTAATTATGATTATAGATATGAATTGTTTCTGTGATAGATTGATTTTGATGCATTGAAACCTATATTTTTGGGAGTGGATATTGAAAATTGGTTGTACAATAATTTTGGTAAATAATAATTATTTCTGGTATTATGTAAATGGTGATATTATGTTAAAACCCTTGATTTTTATAAAATAAGAACTGTTGCAGATAGAAATATATATTATATGTAAGTTGATGGATTATATATTAATGAATTTTACAGTAAATTTGGAAGTGGCTGATTAACATACTAGGAAGTGAGATATATTATATGTGAGATTAGTTATTGGTATTCTGTGAATATTTCTTTATCTTAGTTATTTATATGACATTGTAGATATAAAATTGATTTGAATGTAAGCATACTATTTGTATTGATATCTTTGCATTTGGTTTGAAATTCATGAAATTCTATTTACAAGGCAGCATGTTTTAGATTTATAAGAGCATATTTAAAATACGGTATCATTTCGATGGACTGAGCCATGGAGAATAATACTTCTTATATGATAATCCATGTAGGACTGAGCCATGAGAAGGATCAGCCTTTCTTTATGCGATAATCCTCGAAATGGTTGTGGAGTGGGTGATAATTAGAGGTACAGTCTACTATTGTCCAGGCCAGACAAGAAGTGAGACTGACTCTGCTTCTAAAAGATGTGGATGTGCATGTGTTTTATTAAATGAGGCAGTGAAAATAGCATGATCACTATGTTGAATGCATGTATGTATAAAATATGCTTGATAAATTTAAATGTTTTATCCAATTTGATTTTATGTATGATTATTAAAATGCATCTAAATGCCATAGATAAAGATTATTCACTGGGCATGTTGTCGCTCACTTATTATCTTTAACATTTCAGGAACATATAAGAAAGGAAAGAAACCAGCACAAGAAGGGTAGTCGACTCTTCAATCATTGTTGTGTGCGTAGGTTTAATTATTTTGTGGGTTGTATTTTTGTATAATTATAATTATCACTATATATGTAACATCATTAGAGGGATTTGGATCTTTTTATGCTAGTTAAGATTGGAACTTTGTAAATTATGAATTATGAGTTATGATTGATGACAACATGTGGTTTAATATTATTTGTTGTGAACTGTAGATTGATAATGTGCTTATCAGGTGATGAATTTATTGGGATAAGTCAAAATTTTAGGGGAGACTCTGTCAAAATGTTTGGATGGATATTGAATAACATTGAGTGTAAGAGGCTAATATAGTATTATATACGTAGATGTAGCGTGTATGGTATTATGTGCTGGTCGTGACGTCACTTTTATGAAGTGGGTTGTGACACAGCAACAACCTGACACATGACCTCTTAAAGAGAATGGTTTCACACCTATGAACCTATCTTAGGTTGTGTTTATATGGGGAATGATCAAGTCTTAAAGATCGTTGGCATTGGTACCATTAACATAAAAAATGAATGATGGTATAGACCATTGCACATATTACAAGAGGTTTGAAGGCAATGATTTCTTCATCTTACTATTGTACATTGACAACATGCTGGTCTTAGGTCCCAACAAAGATTGAGTCACAAAGTTGATGGCAAAAATGGCTAGGGAGTTTGATATTCAGGATTTAGGACCAACAAACAAGATTTTAGGGATGCAAATTCACTAAGATAGAAAAGGCATAAAGATTTTGCTTTCTCAAAAGAACTATCTCAGAAAGATCTTGTAGGGCTTCAATATGCTAGATTGTAAGTCAATCTCAAACCCACTTCCTATTAATTTTAAATTATCTTCTAGTATATCTCCTAGTAGTGAAGCAGAGAAGATGAAAATGTCTTGAGTACCATATGCATCAATAATGGGAAGCCTAATGTTTGCAATGATATGCACAAGATTGCACATTGCAAAAGCACTGAGAGCGATTATTCGATTCATGGCAGATCCTGATAGAGAGCATTGGAACATTGTTAAAAGAGTCCTAAGATACATCAATGGGACCTTCGATGTTGTATTATGTTAGGGAAGACCAAAACTTCTTGTAAGAGGATATGTTGGTTCTGATAAAAGAAAATCTATTATAGGCTATGTGCTCACACTTGCAGAAGGACTAGTAAGTTGGGTTTCAAAACTGCAAACAGTTGTAGCTTTGTCTACAACCAAGGTAGACAGGAAGTTAGTAATCCAGGTGGATATGATTACCCCATTCATAAACTGGAAGACATCTTGAGATTCGATTACATACGTGATCGTTTATTTTGATTTTGATAGGGTTAATGTTATAGCTAGACATCACTCTGTAGAAAGTTCAGATTGGATGACTGGCCATTTGGTGTCATCCTGAGATGATCGATCTCCTGGACCACAGAGGGACACCAGGGTTGAACCCTTCGGTCTTAATGAAAACTATAAACAGTTTAATGCTTGAATCGTTTCATGATTGATAAGTGTTTGTATGTATGGTATATTGACTTTTATAACGTTTATGAGATGTTCGTATGATCCACTGGGCTCTTTGAGCTCACCCCTTATTTTTTTTAGGTGAAAGTTAAAGATGGTGCATCACAATACCAGAACTCTAGAAAGTTTAGTATTCATTATGTATGACTATTTTATTTATTTTGTTTGGGGGTCGAGTGATAATTCATTAGGAGTCTTATTATTATTATAAATGTGTAGTTGTAAAGGTCATGAAGCCTCATTTGATTATGACTTTATTTTAGAGTCAATTATTTTTATTTTTGAACAGTTGAATTTTAGATATCAAGGTTTACTTTAATGAGATAGTATTTGAGTAAATCTATGTGTATTTGAAATGTTTAAGATATAATTAGGAAAATTCATTTATTTCTACTAATACAATAATTATTTGGATATTTTGACCATAAAGATTAAAATTTGGGTGCCTTAAAAATGACAATGACTAATTTATTACTTATTGAGATCCATGACACATATTATTGACAAAGAATATCAATATAACGCTTGCCTCTCAGGAACCCAAATTTTTAGAAATTAAAAAAAATATCATTGTTATGTCGAATAAGAGCTTTATGAAAGTTTGCTTGATATTGATGAGTTTCAAAAGGAGGGGCGTTACATTGGAGTTGTCGTGTCACTAGTATAGGATTTATATTTTTAACTATAGATATTCTTTCAAGAGTAGTATGAGCTAATGAAGCATGAAGAGATTACTTGATAACTGAGAAAGAAACGACCCTTAGTATTCATTTTATTATGATGAAATTATCTTTAATTGCAGACATCAATATTCTGCGTTCATAACTGTTGTATGTAGATATTATTTTTAAGTTTAAATATTTTTAAATTAAGAAGTTGGGAGTTTTAAACTAGAAAGATTTATCTATGACATTAAATTAAATTTAGGAGGTGAAAAATAGTTAACTTAAAATAAGCTCTTATCAAAGGACTGTTAACTTTGAGGAGCCAAAAAAAAAACAAAAAAAAAAAAAAAGAGAAAGAAAAAGAAAAAAACAAATAAACAATGAAATTAATATAGTTTAAAACTTAGTTAAAATTATAATAAAACATATCCAACCATCCACCATCTCTCTCTTGCCATTACATTCAATTCCTCTCCAATAAGTTCAGCGTTGTGTGCGCCAAGAATACAAATGTAAACAAAATATGAGAAAATTAATAAAAATAAAATAAAATAAATTGAGGGAACTAATTATACAGGGCCCTAGAAACCGGGGGGCCTTTCAGCCCCCTCCAAGGCAAGCCCTAACTGTGACTACACAGTAAGTACACCTGAGCAAAGCGAAATGCTGTTTTTATATATATATATATATATACATAAACAATCATTAATTTACATTACACATTTTATGATGGTTCTTAACATATAATTATATTTGAATTGTATTTTTAAAGTTATTGGCATTTTGTTTCGTTCATTAGAAGGAACATCATGCTTATATACGTTTCTCACTTTTTAATTTTCCGTTGACAAAAATCAATTCTTTTTTATTGCTATGCACTTATGCTGTTACCCAATTTCGTCAGGGGGCACTTGGATGGAGATGTTAATAATTAATTATCATCAATAATTGTGATAATTAAATGTTTCGGTAATAGCTAATGCATGCATGGCCATTCTGAGCCCTAATATATAGTAATATATCGAAAAATGGACCTAATTAACATATTTCTCGTTGATTAAAAAAAAAAAAAAAAGCTATCGATCAAATTCACACCATTTTAGAGAAGAAATCAACCGGTCAATCTAGAAGAACGGGGATTGAATGGACGTTATGTACAAAATGAAAATAAAAAAAAAAAAAAATCTTGCTCTCCTGGACAAAGTAATCAAATTGCAGAAAGACAATGTCAACTTTGAACCAAAAAAAAAAAGACAAAAAAAGAAAAAGAAAAACTTATATCTATCAACCATGAATAAAAGATATACAAACCATTTTATAAGAAAATTATTACAAAGAAAACCATTAAACACGTTAACTAACGTAGGTTTGAATAATCAGCATCAGCGGCGTCCTGTTCCTGGTCTCGACCTGATGAAAACAAGTCCTTGCAAAGCTCTCCATAGAATCTACAAACCAAATCTACGAACACCGGTGACTTCAAATTCTTCCAACAATAAAGAAGCTCCTCGACATCATTCAAATCCCTAACTTTCCCTTCATTCACAATCATCTCAGTTAAATAATTCTCAAAACTACGACAAGCATCCTCAACCTCGTCCTGATCATCACCACCGCCTTCCTTGTTAGGATCATCCCCCCTCTTCATCCTTGTATTATGAATCGGCGTAATTGGCGATGGAAAGAGAAGCCTCTCGCGACCAGCATCTGTCATGCTTTTAAGCTCTCCAATTTCATCCTCTACCCGATCATGATCATTCTGGACCACCTCTTCTTCCTTCCGTTTCCAATACGATGGATGAAAGATGGAAAGCAAGGGTCGGAAGAAACGCTTCTTTCGCCGGTTTGATGATTTAAGAGGTGCGGAACCACGGCGATGATGACGACGAAATTGAAGGCCTATGGGCTTCTTGAATTTGAACTTGAAGAGCCTGAGGAATTGTTTGCATGGGTTGAAAAGCTTGGATTTGAAGGCAACCAATGCTTTCTCTTTCATTCCTTGATGAAGTGAAGTTGAAGGGATAGAGAGATTAACAGAAGCTGGTGGGCTGGTATACTGTTGCTTCAATGTTAGTCTTCTTTTTAACTGAATGGGAGGTGAGACTGGGATGGCTCGTCCACAGCTCTACGAAGAAATAGGTTTAATTAAAGATGCGTTCTTGTGTTTGTTAGATGGTGGTAGCAGTGGCGGTGGTTGGTCATGAACTTGGAAATTTCTTCTTCAAATTAAGTGAAAATGCAAAGAAATTAAATAAAGTAATTAAAAAAAAAATGTGCCTTGCTGTTTGTGGGGTTCACGTACTTCTTACAAATGGGAATGTGGGGAAGCATGGAGAGCTCCACCTTTTTTATGGTGCAAATGATTCGGTAGAGTCAATTTTACGTGCGGACGAGGCCTCGAACCGCTGATGTAAGTCGAATTGAGATTAGCCTGATTAGCCAGTGCCGGTTATGATGTTAAGAAACGTTAGCGTGCGCTGGATCTTTAATGAGCGTTCCGGTGGTCCATGGGAGGAGGATTAAATGAGCGACGCAGGCATTAGGGAGCGCCATCTGTCCACTAGATGAGCTGTTTTGATGAGTGGAAAGAACATTGAACTTTTGTTAAATAAACTTATTGGCGTGAGAAGCAAGGTGAAGGTTGGTAGGATTTAAAAAAGATAAAACTTCCTAATATAAAATGCAAATTTTTGGCTCTAAAACTTGAAAAAGATTAACGTTCAAAAGGGTCTAATCATTTGGTGCTGTTTTATATAGGGTAAAAGCAAATGAGGTTGGCTTTACGTAATTGAGGTGGACCAATTATGTAAAGCCATTTGTAACATTTTTAACTGTACCCATCACATTTAGTGGTCTTGCACTATTCTAAATCTGTCCTTGGAGTACATGGAGGGTAAATTTTTTTTTTTTTATTTTTAATACAAGCACAACTAATCCATCACGTGGGTGTACACGCTTGCCTCGAGACTAGGACTCGAGAACAATTAGGAGAATTAATTAGTGGATAAATGACTTGAACCTGAGACATAAGTCTCAGCATCGTGGTTTAAGTGTTGTGTTTAAGACAAACACCATGCCTCCTGAGGGCAATAGATGGTAAAATCTAAATATCATTATTTTTATTATATTTTTACTTAAAAATTATACTCTCTAAGGTATAATAGATGGACTTGCATCTATGTCAAATCTCTATTTTTATTATTTTTTTAAATTACACATTCAATAAATATATAATAAGTAAATACAGTTACTTTCAATTAATAATTTCAGATTTTTTATAAATTTTTTATTCTAAAGTATGATTTCGCACAATTATTTATGCAAAAAATTAAGAAATGATATTATTTTTGGAATACACTCAAAATATTAAACGCATAATTTATTTAATAAATTACTCAAGAGCATTAAGCACATAATTTATTTAATAAATATTAAACACATAACTTGTTTGGTAGCTTTGGCTTTGCAGATAGCTTTGACCACGACCTCAGCTTTTGCCTCTAGAAAATGTACTTTGTTGTTATGTCGGCAATTGTGACTAAATTGGATTGGTCGCAAGTGTAACTGTCATGGTGACGACCTGACTGAGAGCAATGCTCGACTGTGCCTATAAAACCTTCTCTTTCGTATGCCTTTGGTGACGACCACAGTCCTGATAGCATCCAGATCTACCTCTGTATGATGGCTAAGTCCACACATGTGCCTTCTGCTGTGGCTGTGATTGCATTGTACTACTTTTTATAATAAAAATCTCAGGACGCTCATCCAATTTGTCCATCTCATACTATAGGGTCTCTCTCTGAATCTCTTCTAAGGTCTAAGCCTTGGATGCAGAAGTTGCCTGCCTGATGGTAGCCCTTAGTTCTCATTGGTAAAATTCTGCCCTTTTTCTCTAATCAACTATCAATACAAACACATAAGCCTTCAACTACATAAACCAGTGTGTATACTCTCTCATTGTTATGGTCCCTTGGAACAAGCTCAGAAACTTCATCTTCTCATGTTCCCACTCAGGTTTTGATAAATATGCCTCAAGAAAAAGCTCTTTAAAGTTGGTCCAAGAAGTTATTGGACCATCTAAGCTCCTAGTAGATTGCCATCGTTTGGCAACCCTATTCCCCAACATATACACTGAAAATAGAACTTGATCCCCCCTCAGATAATCTCAACATCTCATCGTTCTTCTCTATGTTAAGTAGTCAATCCTCTATTCCTTCTTAGCTAATGCTACCCCTAAACCTCTTAGGGCTCAAGTCCATGAAGTTCTTGAGAAGCCAAGCCTTGGCTCTTTCATCTCTTTATTTATCAGGGTAGGAGCAATTGGAACCACTACATGCCTCAATTGGTGGCTCTGGAGTTGGTGGTGCAAATGGAGTAGGTGGTGGGGGTTTGGCAAGTGATGTGGCTTGCACTGGGGGTGAAGTCAGGATAGAAGGTCCTACTATTGTGATGGCTCATCTCTACACCTCTCTACTTTAATGCGGTCGAAGCATTGATGAAGTAGGGCAATCTACATGTGGAATTGGGCCTCGAGCTTTTGGAATAGCTTAGGCTCAATTTTAGGGGTAGAGAGGTGGTGGTGGCATCGGTTCTTACGCCTGAGCGGTAGTTTACCTCGCCTGGGCAACCTCTCTAGTTGCATTTCAAATTACATTACGAGTTATTTATCCATTTATAATAGACCCAACCCTAAGCATCTAATGATATTATATGTTATGTTTAAAACATATATTTTTTTAAGGTTTGGGCTTTGTTCACTTCTATAATTACTGTGATGTCACCTACATTCATCATTAATCAATGTTCTTCAATTTTGAAGCCAACTCTAAGACCAATGTTGTCAGAGCCCCCTTCCCTAGGCTGAAAGGTTGTCTAATTGGCACAATAATTTAACGAATTCTCTCATTAAGTCAAGTTCGCCCAATAACTATTAAGTTTCTCTAATTGCAATCACGAGTGACATCAGAGTAATTATAAGTATTTATTAAGTGAAGTGTGAGAGAAAATAATAGATTACAATTAAATCTATGAACAAATACAACTTTTTCATATGTGGTAGAGGTTTTCTCTTATAGCTTTACATATTGTCTTGTTTCAAAAATACAATTTGACCCTTAATTACATACATATAGGTGAATAACCTGCAATAAAACTAAGAAGAGGAAAAGAGACTGTCAAGGGAACTAAGCAATTGAAAAACCTTTTTCTTTCATAAGCTACAGAAGAATCGAAAATGTCACTAATAGAGAAGTGATCCCAAGTTACATTCGCTGGCTCAACAAGTAGTTAGTCTAACATATTACTTATAATAAACATCCCAAAAATAGTGCATCTATGAACAATAATAATGAGGTAGTACATGAAAGTATGACATCTAGAGAAAAACAATTATAAACAATGCAACATTTAAAAAGAATAGTTTTACATTCATTCTAGTTAACAATGACATTTGGGTTAGGATTTCAAACCATTAAATTTAACCTTATGGTCATCGCTTGAGTAGGTCATAAGTTAGGCGTCTTGGCCACTTGAGTGAGTCAACGTTGAATACCCCAACCTTGCACTTGGTCCTCGAGTGTGGTTACTCCGAGTCGGTCAGAAGTTAGATGCACTAATTACACAATCTAACCACATACTCAGACTTCGAGTCTAATTTCAATCACGTCATATAGCTTGAGCACCTGCTCGAACTTTGAACCTATGGTCTCATTATCAGTGTATTTATATATATCATTATACTAATAACTTAAAGTGAACTCCATTTAATAGCACCTAGGTGTTGTTAAAAGGATCCCTTTTGAATTATAAGCATACCCAAACTCTTATCAAACCCTATTTTAATTAGAGTGTTAAGTGGTGCATGCTTGAATTTTAAGTGTCCCTTAATTGCTACTAATATTATATTTTAATTATTTTGTGTTATTTGCACCCCAATAATTTTTTAAACCACCTAAACTATTCTAAAAAATCTCCACCTGTACCCCACGTACACCTCTCTCCTCTCTCCAACTAGTACTCTCGTCTTTCTCACTCACCTCTCTCTTTCTCCTCTTCCTCTCTCTCTTTAGAGTCATCACATCTCTCACCTTCTCTCGACTCTCAACTTTCCTTTGGGCCTAAAAGAGATAAAATCAAGTTTTTCTCTTTTATTAAATAAACTATATAAATGAAGTGTATGATAATTTATATATTTTTTTGTGTGAAAATGGTGATGATGATGGAGAATATGATGTTGTCAACAAGTTTGGTCTTACAATACCCACCTTGTCATTTTGAGCTAACTCCATAGTGGTGAGTGCTTTACTTAATGCCAGCCAAGTATGGCTGACTCTGTTGTATTAGGTTTGCCATGTGTAGCCAACCCATAGTATTGGAGTCAAACACTGAAGGTTGACTTTGTTTGTTTGAGTTGGCCTTGCCTGATCGATTGTATTAAGTAGTTTTTTTTTTCTTCTTATTTTTTATTTTTATCGTTAAAGCTTTAGAGCTTTTTAAAAAGCTTATGCCATTTTAATATTTTTTAAGTTACATTATTTGTTATTTACATGTGTCAAGCTAAGAATTAGCTAGTAGCAAATAATTCAAAGTGATTTGTTTAGAAGAGGGACGTTTAATTCACACAAGCGTATTTTGTAAAAATGTAACATATTTGTTAATTGGGGTACACTTGTAACTTAAATGAACTCCACTTAGTGGCAAGTTGCTTTTTGAGGTTTTAAATCGTTATTTCCTTTTTTTTTTTTTCTTAATGTCACTTTCAAACAATACCCCCCCTTGTTCTAAACCTTTTCATTTCCTTCATCTTCTACAATTTTATTTTCTTGGAAAAAAGACCCATTTAGGCCTGATTATTATACTATATACCATTTTAGTATGATTCAAGATCTATATCCCTATTTAGGCAAGTTGCTGCCAACTGGACGCCACATCAGCG
>JAJIYU010014733.1:0-13053 GCA_030144865.1 Tinospora cordifolia
AAAAATAAATAATATACTATAAAATTTAAATGCTTATTTAATAATATTAAATTAAGAAAAAACAAACAAATACATTAAACATCTTTATTTTCAAAATAATCATAAATTTGTAAAAATAAATAATATAAAATAATAAATAAAAATAACTAGAGAAAAATCTAAATAATTAAAATTTTAATTTAAGTTAATATTAAAATTAGTAAAAATATTTATATAAATTTAATTAAGTTAAATTAATATAATTAAAAATTGTTAATTATAACTATATTTATAATTATAAAAGAATAAAAAAGAAATTTACCAGCGCCATCTCTTGGTTGGCGCGCTGAACCGCTGCGCCAAACTTCTTATTCGATTTTGATTATACAGCCTCGTGTTCTAATAACCTGAACACAGTTTTGATTATAAATTAACGAGTGAAATAACAGTGCAGAGTGCGCGTATTTGAGACGAAGAGACGATCACGGTTGAACTCTTGGTAATGGCGCCGACGAAGACTAGCAAAGCGAAGACAAAGCAAGTAGCTAATAAATCATCAATCGCCGCCGCAACCAGCGGTTTCCCTTCGTGTATTCGCCTCGTCTCTCCTTCATCCGTCGCCATTACCATCCACGCGAAGCCAGGCTCCAAGGTCGCCACAATCACAGGTTTTATTTTTATTTTTTCTTTTTCTTTTTGTCCATTCTCTCAAATCGATCCACTGTTATCTCAAAATATAATTTGAAAACATTCAATTCAGATCGTTTTTTGTGAAACCAGATTTCAGCGACGAGGCACTTGGTGTCCAGATAGACGCGCCACCGAAGGACGGAGAAGCTAACGCCGCTCTTGTTGAGTATATTAGTTCGGTGAGTTCTTCGATTCTGTGAGGGAGAAACCCTAATTTTTTTTATTTTTTTATTTTTTGGAGGGATCACAAATATGCCTGGATGATCAAATTCTTGCTTTTTTTTTTTTTTCTGGAATGAGTAGCATGGCATCATAGCAGTTTGATTGAGTTCTCTTCTTTAATAATTTTGAATTAATAGTTGGTAATTCGAAATTGGTCCAATTTGGGGCCTTGGGAGGTTAAGCTGGAGCTGGAAATAAACTTGAATTAATAGTTTTGGTTTCTGAAAACCTCAAATTAGTAGAACTTAATATACTTTTCTCTCGCTTATCAGTGCTTTGTTTGATTTTGTGGTCATTCTAGGAAAAACGTCTGGATGTATTTTCAAACTGCTTTATAAAATCCTTAGCCATTATAACTTCAAAAAAGAAAAAAAAAAATTCCTATACAGTTTCTGTTTAAAATGAATTAATTTAGTGAACAAATATAATAGGCGTACATAGAAAAGAGGCTTGGAATGGAAGATTGGTCTACAAAAGATTTGAAATATTGCCACGAACATCTTTTTTGGATACCTTCTAAAGATGGCATTTCCATTTAGATAAACGTGGATTAGGCCATGTAAAATGTCAGCCACTCCATTATCCAATGTCCTTTAACATTATATTTTCAATCTTATAGAAATTAAAAAAATGTATGCCATATTTCTGTTTGATTTGTAGTTAATTGTCAATGTTTTCCACACGATGGTCGTTGTAATATCTTTTTCAAATGAAGAATCCTAGCCTATCAATTTTAACATTTTTATTTTTTTTTTGTTTTTTGAAACAATCTTCCGAAGGCTGCAAAAATATGACACTAAAACTCAGTCTCAAATAAAATGGTACAGACTAAAGTGGACTAAATTACAAAAAACAAAAACAATTCTGACATTGACACGAACAAAGAAGATGTTGGGAATAAACTATATGCAGTCTGCTTATATCTCTTATATGCTGAAGATATACTATCTTCTTATAAGACACCTTTAAGTTACACATGCAATCACGGTCTGGTGGTTCAGATTTCTTATTCTGAAAACACTAATTGCACTTAATCACTTATAAGAACTCCTTCTAGTATCCCAAAATCTCATATAAGATGACCTCTATCCTCTAAGTTTGTTAGATTTTTTTCCCCCATTGTCCTTCAATGCTAATTTTTATTCTGACAAGGAAATTGAGTTATATTGGAATTTCAAGTCTCTATATAGAATTTTGTGGAATTACTTTTATAACTGAAAATTAGGAAATTAACAAGAGATAAGATTTTTAGTCCTTTTTTTTTTTAAGATCTCTTTAATAATCATCGTGTCAAAGTATAGAGATAACTAATCATATTTACTTCTATTTTATGAAAATCCTCATCAAGAACTAATTTTCATCATTCTTTTTGCTAAGCACCTATATCAACTGCTCAACCCTAGTCCAGAGGACTATATTTATTTCCTTTTGAAAGAGGCTGAAAACTAAGGCATGTTGATTCCTCACAATTTCTCTTTCTTCAAAAACTAAATCTTTTTCTTCAAGGGTATGGTAAACCAAAAAGATCTATAGTTTTGCAATATATGCATGTAAGAAACTCATTTAAACATATGCAGACTTTGTTAGGGTCGATCCAACAAATTTGATTGGCATGAAAAATTAATCGTGCTTATGCTTCTGAAAGAATTAGGTTCAGTCCTATCTAATTCTTCATTCTGGAAAGTGGATCCTGCATCGTGCGGATCATCCTTTCTTTAGCACTTTATCGTGACTTGTTTGTGTGTTTCTTTAATTCTCTATTTCTTGTCAACATTCAAATCCAAAAATGAAACTACAAAACATCATTGGAATTTATTGATTACAAAGAAAAGAAAAGAAAATGACAGCTCAGCTTGCATCAAACACAGAAAGAATCAGACACTCTGACTTCTTCAACGGAGAACATGAAAACTTGGCCACATTATCGCAAAGCTAGAGGAAGGCATCTTAGAAATTATTTAAAGAATGGCCAAGTCATTTGTCTATTTATCCGTGTATTACATACTAAAGGCCAACCTTGTCTACTTAGTTCAGCCAGTTGACATTCAATCTCCATATTTGCTCCCAACTCAATAGTGCTGTATGGTATACCTAAGTTTTAAAAAAGTGAGGTGCTATGTTACCTACACTAAGGTATGAGTGTTGGACATGCGTACATATCTAGAGATTTGACTCTTTCATTTTTTAAATCTTGGGATACGGGGAGTTGAGTGTCTTATATTTTTTTTCCCTTTTCTCTTATTTTTATTCATTCATTGTTCTTGTCTGTCTCTCACCTAAGCAAATTTTACATTATAGTTATCATCTTCGGTACTACTTTCTCTTCTTTCCATTAGAGAGTTTATTTAGAGGTAGTTTAAAATTTAAAGCGTTGGACAAAATATCCGGTACCTATGTCCCAACATGAAGTGTTGGACATGACCATATTAAGCTAAAGTTAAGAGCCTGGGTGACATAAGTAAGTGTAATGAAGGTGGTATGATGTATGCCTGTGTGAGTTGAGTCATAGGCTTTGAGGCGGCTGAGGTGTAAGCCTCACATTTTATTGAAATAAATGTGGAAATAATTGAAATTTCATTAAAAAGAATACTAGTAGCAATGGTAAATGAAGAAACATTTAAACTAAGTTGAAATATGAATTAGTTTGATATGAACGTGGAGAACTTGATTGATTTTGCTTAATCTATTTTGTGTGATTATTGTTTTTAACATCATCAGCTAATTTGCTAGTACATATGATATGTTAAGCTTCCCAGCTTCAAGGTTCAAACTATTATCATTAAAAGCATCAGTAGTATGCAGTTAGCAAATACAATGTAAAATAATTAGATCTTTGCCGATTTAACAGTTTTAGTTAATACAAGTTGACTTAGAACAATTTAATGGGTTAGTATATATTATTGTTGGTAATTTCAAAATGTCTTGCTAGGCAAAGACAATTTAAGGGTAATAACAACTTAAATAAATTGAGTTGATTTTTAAAAACTAAAATATTTTTTTATAATAATCCATACACTATAATAAACATTATTGTTCTTTAAAATAAAAATAATACATTAAAAAAATGACACTTAAGCCTCATTGCAACTTGCGGTGTACAAATTGATCTCATTGTTCAACCTTGATGCTCAAACCTCAAGGGGCTCCTTGAGCATGTTGCCTTGAGGATGCCTCGTTTGATTTTCAAAACAGAGGCTATGCCTACCCTTTCCTCCACTTTAAAACACTAACATTTTCTCTAGTTACCTCTCAATTGTTCATATTATTTTCTTAAATGCATTCGTTATTTTAAAAAGTAGGCTAAGGTGCTTATATTGAGGGGAATAAAGTCCAACCCATATGACACGGATATTGTTTAATAAATGTGTGAGACCATAAATCGTTGAGATAAAGTTCACATGAAACAACCAAACCCTTTAATACATGGGTCATGTTGGGTTGACATGCTATTTGGCATGTGCGTTCCACTAATCATGGCCAAACACAATGCTGTTGGGAGATATTGTGGACTTATAGTCTCAAAACTTATATACTTGTTTGTAGTTTGATACCTTCATTTTAACATTGTGGCTAATTTACTGAGTCGTCTTTTGTTTATATTCAGCTAGAACTTATCAGGAGAACTTGTATCCTCACCTCTTATTATCAGGTCTTGGGTGTGAAGAGAAGACAAGTTTCTATTGGCTCTGGCTCAAAATCTAGGGACAAGGTGTTGCTTGTTGAGGATGTGAGTCTTCAAAGCGTTTTCGACGCACTGAATAATGTTTATAGATTCCAGTAATGGAGGTTCGAGCTGTCTATGCCCATAATATTTCAATGCACATGGCTGGCTTGGTCTACCAAACTCATGACCAGACATCCTTTACTTCTTGCTATCATTTCTTTTCTAGGCAGAGAAATCATAGTATCCTCCATCCATTGAAAAGAATACAAAACTAGGGGTTGCTGATTTGACCAGTGTTATGGCATTTTCTTCTGCGTCTTTTGACTTCACATGTATATGAATTCCTAGAAGTATGTGGTCAACTTAGTTCAGGAACCTTATGTAAGATGTCTACAATATTTATGTTTTGTTTGATCAATGTCAGTAACTTGGCTGAGCATCATAATAGGAGAAATGAGCAGCATGGAAATGTATAAATCCAATGGAGTGGTGCTCATATTCTCTCAGCATTTGACTCTTGATGTTCAGTGTATACTATGCGGAATGTCTTAAATGTACCAAGACCATTTCTTCAGGGGGTTATCTTAATAGTTAATTGGATGAGTTAGATCTTGTATCACACTTTTTCTTAAATTAAGTTTTTGATCGCTGAAATAACATGAAGTAAACTTCAATTCACATTTAAATTGTGTGCAATCTTGTGGAAGAAGATATGTTTCGAAAAGTTTTTAAGAATAAGAATGAAGGATGGCCAAAATACAATGGTAATAGTAGTAATAATGAAACAAATACTTCATCATTGGATATAATAATAATCATAATAAAAAAAAAGATATGCAATAAAGTTGAACATAGTTAATAGATACATACATCAGACCTTTGTCCTATTATTCAATTAAGTAGGTTGGTTTTTAATGAGGTAGTGGTTTTAGACTTTTTGGTTTCCAATTTCGGAACAAGTGAGAGAAAGACTTCAGGATTTCTAACATTTGTCTATTTTAAATGCTAGGTGCTGTTGCAAGTCCACCATCCACATATTTTTGTTGGATTTACATTTGAAATTTCTGTCTAATATTTGAAATATCTTCCTAATATTTCAAGCGGAACTTAGATAAGATGATGGAGGAGGAGGAGTTGGAATGTCTATGGTCCCTTCCAACATCAAGACCACCTTCCTCATACAAGGCCTCAGTGATGGCTCATCTTGAATGCACCAGATTGCCACTCTAACCATCCTATCAAATTGTCTTTTGTTCACCTTTTGATCATCGCCCACCAGTACTTCACCAATTTGACCTGCCTCTAAGCATTCACACACCCAATCAGCAAGAACAGCTTGCTCCTCAGGAAAATTACTCGCATCCAAGTTCTTTCGACAACATATGATTTCTAATAACACAATTCCAAAGCTATACACATCTGCCTTCACAGTAACCGGCAAGTTCAGGTGCCATTCTGGTGCAACATATCCTCTTGTTCCTCTAATGCATGTAAATGTGTTGGTTTGATCTAACTTCATTAGCTTAGCCAACCCGAAATCACAGATCTTGGCACACCCCCAGTCGTCCATTAATATGTTTTGGGGTTTTATGTCACAGTGGATGATCTGGGTCTCACACTCTTCATGAAGATATAGAATTCCTCTTGCTACATTGAGAGCAATTCTAAGTCTTCCATCCCAACTTGGACGTTGTTCAGATTTGAAGAGGAAGTCCGCAAGTGTGCCTTTGCTCATGAACTCGTAAACCAAGAGCCTGTTTGAATCATTGTTGCAGTAGCCCAACAATTTGACCAAGTTCCTGTGATGGGTTTTTCCTATGACTCTCAATTCAGTTAGGAATTCCCTTTCTTTTTCTTCATCAAATAGTTTATGATCCAGTCTCTTTACTGCAATTGCTTGGTGATGATTGTTTCTTGTCAGTAAAGTTCCCTTGAAAACTAAACCAAAAGCTCCTCTACCCACTTCTTCTGTAAAACCGTTTGTTGCTTTCTCTAACTCATTGTAAGTGAATGATTTTAGGGATATATCTTCTTCTAGTGCTGATCCTGGGTGAGACAGTATCTCACGTGTGGCCCCATAATTAGCGTGGTTTTTGTAAATAAGAACACCAGATATGGCGAGGACAAGGAAGGAACAAGAGAGAAAAGCGGCAGCAATGACTACTAACATTACGTGCTTTCTCTTGCTCCCTTTACAATTTTCTTCTCCTTTCTGATCTTGTTGCTTTGGACTGCGATCTTCTTCGCTCATCTTGGTATTCAGATTCATCTTGACAAAAGTTTTGGTTGATTCTCCAAATTGTCTTCTTCCATACCTCAATGGGAGCTTCTGTTTCTTGCATTCTTGCCCAGCGAACAGCACAACTTCACAATTGCAGTCCTCCAAACATGCCCTTTGGCAATTTTCTTCTGTTGTGGATTTTACGCTTGAGTATGGATTGTCTTCCCAACCGGTGTTCTCTATCGCGTGCATTTCCATATACATTTCTGCTTCCTTGTTTTTTCTGCAATTTATACTTGAATTCCTTTTGCAACCAAGAAACATCTTTCCTTGATCAATAAAATTAAAACCAGGAAGACAAAGGCATTGAGGCTCTTGGTCCATGAGAACGCAAAACCCATTTACGCCACACAAGCCCTTTGGGGCACACTTGTCTATTGGGGGCGTCCAATTGATTGACCAATTGCCATTCTGATCTAAACCATGAGAATACACCCGGAAAATCCCATCCACATCAAGTGTCATTCGGTAAAAAACTGTTGTTGATCCAACGGTAGAAGAGTTCCAACCATCAACCAGAGTCTTTATTTTGAAGCCAGTTCCATTGACCAAGTAGAGCTGCCCGTTATCTTCAAACTTAACAGAATTTCCAGTTCCAAAAGTACCCGAAGCCCAGTAAGCATCACTGGAAGAATCTGGTTCTCCTATTGGATACATCACAAGATTTCCATCTTGTTGCATCCTTAGCTGAAATAATCCTCTAGACTGGTCCGTTTCGGAGGCACTAGAAATCAGCCTTGCTCCATTTGAGAGGCTCTGGCCTTGTAAAATGGTGTTGGTTGGCGAATCAAAGCTTTGCCATGTGATCCCTGACCTAGAGTTGTAGAGAACAAAGTTGCCAGAATCAAGCATCGCGGCTGAAACAGCTGGTTCACTACCAGCACTTAAGGTGATTATATTTCGCTGGTCTTGGCCTTCAATATTGTCTCTCAAAATGAGCCAACCATCATTACTTAAGAGCAAAGTAGCGTCGCCGGAAACTTGCAGAATTTGTCCATCACCGTCGTCTCGGGGTGAAGCACTCCATACAATTGTTTTCTCTCTGATTTTGGCAAACCATATTCCAAGGGCAAAACCATAACCTTGCGGGTAGAACCCAAAAGCAAATTGGCCAGAAGGTGAGAGCCATGAGGTATTGCCGGTATTGGGTGAGAGGGAGGAACCTAAGGTTATATTGGAATGTGTAACTTGTTGAGCATTTGCTACTGCTACCATAGAAAATGACGTGTAAGAAAGAAGTAATAGAAAGATCATATTGGTAGGAGCAGCGGCCTTACGGATGGAAGCAAGATGGTTATGCATTGGAATAGCTTCAATTTTCCTTGTTTCTGCACTGAACTAGTTGGAATTACTAGTTATTAATAATAGATCATTCAATAAACGTTGCTGAAGGGGTGAGAAAGGAAAAGAGAGTCGCTGGAACTTGCTCATGCAATTTTCCAAGAAGAAATGAACAAGAAGACCCGGTCAGGTCTATTGTTCAACTTCTCCTACAAAGTCAATGCGAGTGACACATGGCAAATTTGCCATAAATTAAAAGGCACGCTGTAACTTTATTTGCGAAAATAATGTCCAATTTAACTGTCTAAATAATCAAATCAAGTGTTTACCACCTTTTAACAACTTCTAATATTAAAATTATATTAGGGCAACTTCAACCTTGGGCGGGCGTTGAATATAATAAATGTCCGCTCAGGCACTATGTCATCTTTTTATTAAAAAAATAATTAAAAAAATAAAAAAAATTGTCTACATCACATTAAATGCGCTGCAGATAGTTGGTTCCTCATAAAAGAGGGTGTTGAGCGCTTGGTCTGCACCGAGCGCTCAACACTCCTTCAGCTTTTTTTTTTTAATGATGACGTGACACGTTGGGGCGCTCAATGGACGCCAGCTCGGCGCTCATTGAGCGCCCATTGGGGTTGTCCTTAAAGTATTTGTCTTTTTAATAGAAAGTTAAATTTGGCAACTTCATCGAATTAACCAGTGCCATCAAATACATTCCTCAGGCAAGCTACGAATTGCTTAAGTATCTGTCTCATCGTCATGACAAGTGAGAAAACGTATTTATTATAAAATTTTTTATTTTAAATTATAATAAACTGTATCATATATTTTTAAATCACTTTTTATAAAAAATTATAAATATAATTAAATTTATTTTTTATAATTATTTTTTCAATAATTACTTCTTATAATCAATTGAAGCATAATCTTATAATTTAATTTAATTTCTTAGTTCCTTTAATGATTTAATGTCGACTTTATCTATCTTATAAGAGAATAATTGTTAACGCAAGATTTTAAACTAATTATTAGTCTAATTAATTAATTAATTGAAAGTATATAATGGCGAAAATACAGAATTAATCTATTTTTGCGTCAATTGTGAGAGCTTTTTCAAATTAATTTTGCTTTAAAAATATTTTTGAAGGTGTTTTAGAGCACTTACGTCTAATTGAATTCTAATGAGAAGAAAAGAACACTCGTATACTCGGAAACATGATCAACCGTATCACCGTTAGAAGCAGTAAGATAAGGCAAGTATAGAGTTAAGATGTGAAATTAACTGTTCAACTGAAAATTGGATTCTGAAAATAATAGAGCTCAAAGATTTTTTTTGGTAAGATTTGCTTGCCATAGCAGCGTAATGAATCATAGAGGTGGAGTTTTGTAAGATCCGGCTCTTGGATGTATGAACGCTTGGATGTATGAAGAGGCGTTGAGCAGGGTGTCAAGTCCTTCATGATAAGTGATTACTACAACAAAAGTTTTGTATTCACTTCCTTAACTTCTTAGGATTAGAGGCGATAATTTTTGACATGACACGATTAATTCGATTTAAACACAACATATATTTAACAAGTTTGAATTTAACATAAATAAATTTGAGTCAGAATAAGTTAAACATAATTAAACTTGATTAAAATTTAAGATATAAATAGTTCTCCTGTTAAATTTGAAAATGACTTGGTTAATACGACTATAAATAAGTTAATGTAAAATTATTATATTTATTAATATATTAATAATATAATTTTTTTATTAATTTTAAAAATAATTTATTTTTAATAAATTATTCATTTTTTATATTTTAAAATTTTTTTATAAAAAAATATTAAAAATTAGGTATAAAAATGTTAAATAGGTTATATACAGATACATAATTATAACATAGTTAATAAACCTATGGAGTTTGAGTTTGTAAATCTGACATAATTAACAAATACATTAGGTTTGAATTTACAATAGATAAGTCAGGCTTGTTTACGATAAAATCGGTTTATGACATGATAACACCAATTGTTATCAAACTTGATAATAGGTAGATCGATTTTAAAAATCACATGTCTAGCAGCGCTTCAGCAGCAAGAGTGTCACTAAAGCACTTCATCCTTATTAGGTAATCACGCATTAGATACTTCGTTTCTTCTGAGTTTGTAGTTGAAATCATTTGCTTAAAATAGGACAGTTGTGCTATTGTATTCCAGATTGCGAAAGTTGTGTTGCATCCGATCCATAGAGAAAGAAGATTTCGGGCTATTGGAGAGGATTGATGACATTTCTGTTGATTTGCTTAGATGCTTGTTTAGGCTGTAGAATCTACTTTTCCGTATAGAAGGTCAAGCATATATATATATATATATGAAATGTTTTCAAAATCAGCTGCATTGTTTGTCATGATTATCATACATTTTAAAAAGCATGTTTAAATGTTTTTCAACATGTTTTTCACGCTTAATGGAAAATCATTTTGATCATTTGATCTTGAGAAAAATCAGAAAAATGATCACTGAGTAGGAGGGAACAAGCTTTATTTATGGAACGCGCTTCAACCAATTTATTGAAGTTTATTGTGTTAATAGATTTATGAGATTCTAGAGATGGAAGATGAAACACAGTCCATACAAGGAACATGCTCCGTTTAGCATTTTCTTGAGATTTGAAACAACTAAGCCTGTGGATGCACAGTTCCATCCAAAATCAAGACTTTTTGCTCTCCTCAGGCGGTTCTGGTTGGAATGTGATCCCTTTAGGAATGTGCTCCATCATGTGATTTGATCTAACTTTTGTGTAAGTTCATGGAATGAGTTTCATGTAGGAAGCATCAAAGCATAACTGAGGTTTTTCTCTCTCTTCACTAATAACTAATTTTGGGATATGAGAAATACTAGTATTTCTCATAGTGATTTCTACATATAAATTTTATTATTTTGTTATACTATTTCCAAAAATTAATATATCTATAGGTAAATAAATAAATAATAAAACATTATAATAATTTTTATGTATTAATAATAAATTTATAATGTAAATTTTATTTGATTTAAAATATAAAAATTATTAATATAAATCTAATTATAAAAAATTATAAGACATTAATTATAATTAAAACTGTACAAAATATAACATAAAAATTAACCTCATAAAATTAATTGCTGACAATATTACATTAATTGTTATCAATTAATATAAGTTTTTAATATATGATAAAGTTAAATTTATATTATTTAAATTTACATTACTTTTTAAAATATTTAATTAATTTAAATTTTATATTAAAAATAAAAAAATAAAAAGGGTAAGTTCAGATAATAAAAACTAAAAAAATTAAAACAAACTAAAAAAAACTAAAAAAAAAAAAAAAGGGGAGGGGGGATGCCCCGCTATCTCTAGCAGGGCATTGTTGCTCCCTACCCGGTTTGACGAGGAGTTGGGCGTGGGTTGGTGCCCTTACGCCACTCCACACCATACCTATACAAGAATTATTAACCAAACAAATTATATATATACTACGTATCACTTTTCAAACTATTATTACCTAATTTCATCAAACACCTGGAATCATATACCATATTTGACGGAGAGTAAGTGAGCATATGAGGAATTGACGTGCTAATAAACAAGATTTTGAATATGTGCCATATATTTAATCTTCATGATTGATGACATTTATTAAATTAATTTCTCTCAACATATTTTAAACAATATTCAAATGATCATCAATTGCCAAGCATAGTCTTATTTTAAAATAATGTTCTGATATCCCTTTTCTTTGCAATCTCTCATCTTGTTTCTTCTTCCTCTTCTTATCTCCTTTTCCTTCTCTTGTTCTCACACATTGCTCTGCAACCCTGCATCGAACTTCTCACAAGATTAGTGCTTTGAAGTTGCAATTAGGCTTGAGGCTAATCCAAAAAACAACATACAAAATCCCTTTGTTCTTTCTTATAACTAGCAGGAGAAATCAAATGTTATCTAGCTGACTAAAAAAAAGAGAAACCATTCATACATTATTATCAAAAGCAATATTGGATTGGGTTAAATTTTCAAATGGCAACCAACTGTTAATACATCAAATGGAGCTCAGATAAGATGCGGGAGAAGGAGGAATTGGAATGTCTACGGTCCCTTCCAACATCAAGACCACCTTCTTCATACAAGGCCTTAGTGATGGCTCATCTTGAATGCACCAGATTGCCACTCTAACCATCCTATCGAACTGTCTCTTATCCACCTCTTCATCACCTACTAGTTCACCAAGCTGACCACCCTCGAAGCAATCATATGCCCAGTCAGCAAGAACAACTTCATTCTCATTGCGACTAACGTCCAAGTTCCTTCGACAACATACAATCTCCAACAACACAATCCCAAAGCTATACACATCTGCCTTCACCGTAACAGGCAAGTTTCTATGCCACTCTGGTGCAACATATCCTCTTGTTCCTCTGATTCCTGTGAAGGTCTTGGTTTGATCTGGTTTCAACAGCTTAGCCAGCCCGAAATCACTGATCTTGGCACAACCCCACTCGTCCATCAGTATATTTTGAAGCTTTATGTCACAGTGGATGATCTGGGTCTCACACTCTTCATGAAGATACAGAATTCCTCTTGCTACATTCAGAGCAATTCTAAGTCTTTCATCCCAACTTGGGCGTTCCTCGGAGTTGAACAGGTAGTCTGCCAGCGACCCTCTGCTCATGAACTCATAAACTAAGAGCCTGTTTGAATCACTACTGCAGTAGCCCAGCAGTTTGACCAAGTTCCTGTGGTAGGTTCTTCCAATCACTCTTAATTCAGTGAGAAACTCCCTGTCTCTCCCTTCATCAAGTAATTTCTGATCTAGTCTTTTTACTGCAATTCTTTGGTGATCACCAGGGATGCTTGTTGGCAAGGTTCCTTTGAAAACTATCCCAAAACCTCCTCTACCCAC
>JAJIYU010014734.1:0-13055 GCA_030144865.1 Tinospora cordifolia
ATTATGCAGCAGTTTTACGAATACTTCGATACGTAAAGGGTACCATGTTCTATGGTCTCCATTTCTCTGCTGACTCCTCCTTAGATCTTCATGCCTTTTCAGATGCTGATTAAGCCGGTGATCCCACTGATCGTCGATCTGTTACTGGATATTGTTTTCTTCTCGGATCCTCATTAATTTTTTGGAAGAACAAGAAACAAACATTTGTTTCACGCTCTAGTACAGAAGCTGAATATCGTGCTCTAGCAGATACCACTTCTGAATTGTTATGGATTCGATGGTTACTACAAGACATGGGAGTTTCCCTTTCTACAAGTTTCACTCCTTACTGTGATAACATGAGTGTCATACAAATTGCTCATAATGATGTGTTCCACGAACGAACAAAACACATTGAGATTGATTGTCATTTCATTTGTCAACACATCAAACAAAATACACTTCGACTGACCCACGTCGCATCCGTTGATCAACTTGTAGACATTTTTACCAAAACACACCTACCAGGTCGACATCGACTCTTGGTTGATAAACTCAAGCTGGTTTCCTCTCTACCACCTTGAGTTTGAGGGGGATGTTTATATATTAGATATTATAATATCTATAAGATATTATTAGATTATATAAGATATTATACAATTATATGGTATCCAAAATATATTATTTTATATCTAAAAGATATGATACGGTATTTAATATATTTTTTTTACTTTATTATACAACTATAAATATCTTACTTAATCATGTAAATTATTCATTCAAAATTATAGTAATACAATATTCTTCTGAGAGTGCAGTGAGCCTGTGGAAAAATTGAAGATTTTGGGGGTGAATTGCAAATGAGATACATGAGACGATGGACCCTTTTCAGGTTTCTTTTCATTTCCAGAACCATCAAGACCCGAGAAGAAAGATCAACCAAAAAAATAAAAAATAAAAGTAGAAAATAAAAGGAAATTTAGGTTTCACGAATGGGGGAAACCGGAATAGAAAAGGAAGAAGAAGAAACCAGATGCGTTCTGGGTTTTCGGAAGGGAACAAGAGAGGAAGATGAGAAAGCAGCACAGCTACAATTTCATTCTGGGAAAAGAGGATTTACGCAGCTGTTGCTGCCGACCGAAGAAGAAGACAATCTGAAAAAAAAAAAACAAATGCTTCGGAATCCAATTTTTGGGTTGAAACGAGCTGGAAAATTGATGAAGAGCAAGCTGAAATCTCATCTTTCTGATTTAAGATTTGGGTTGAGACGTTAAAACACAGCAAGAAGGAAGAGTAATTCAGCAGAAAAATGAAGAAATAAAATGGCAGAGGAAGTGCTCTAGTTGCTGGTGCTGGTTTTGTGTGACGAACAGAAAAGGTACGTGATGAGGGCGTGAAAACAGGGGATGATGCTCATTTGGGCTAATTGATGCCGGTTGTAGCAAGATAGCAGCAGTGCAGGAACAAGAAGAGGCAACGACAGGTTCGGTTCATTTTCTGGTTTTAGATTCCCTGGTTCGTGCTATGAAGAGAAACAGGGGAACGTGCAGTGTTGAAAATCTCTTGCAAGGAAGATGCAGAGGATGAAGTGCAGCAGCTGGAACGTGATCTGCTGCTGCTGCACTTTCACTACCAACAAGAAAGAACAATGAAGAAACAAAATGGGAAAAAAAAAACAGAAAAAAACAATCTGGTTCATTGGGTGATAATTCTGGTTCGTGAAGCACAAAACAGAGGATGCTACTGCGTTGGATTGAAACAGAGCAGGGGACGATGGTTGGGGTGCTTGCTGGTGGTGCGGAAAGAAGAAGAAGACAACTAAGGAAGGAAGAAATGAGTATGCTGCTGCTGCTCTGAAGTGTTGTTGCACGAACAGAGGGAACGAGAGGAACTGTTGTTTACCATTATAGCTACTGCCGGACTGTAATAAAGAAGAAAAACAGAAGAACGAGAAGAAGAAGATGCAAGACGAAGAAAAGAAGACATAACTGCTGCTGTCGCTGTGATGGAACAAATGAACGAAGAACAAAACCAGAGAAAATTCTGGTTGCTGGTTTTGAGGGCCGAGAGGTGCGTGCAGCTGTTGCTGAAATCCTGGCGTGAAGAAGAAGATCGCAGCTGCTGTTGCTGGCAGTGTGGGTTGCTGTTGCTGCAATTCACGGACAGCACGAACAGGGTGACTGGTTGTGCGAGCTGGACATTCCAGCGCATCATTTGAATGGAGAATGAAGTGAAGAACGCACTGAATCTGAAATTTCTAAGTTGTGCAGACAAGGACGTGAGTTGAGGCTTGAATGTCTTTGGAATTTTGTTTATGTGTGTGTTGATTTCTGCCTGTTTCCTGCACAAAGAAGGGGACCGTGAGATGTATATGGTTGGAAATTAGCTATTGACCGTGGATTGAAAACAGGGGAGGAAGAAGAACGAAAAGGATGTGCAGCTGAATGTATGTGTGTGTGTATCACAGATTTGGTGCACGAACTGAACGAAGAAAACAATATTTTTGTTGTTGCTGAAATTGTGGTTGCAGCAGAGGGGTTTCGCGATTTGAGTACGGTTGCAGTGTTTGTTCGTGCGACAAAGGCGACGACGAACGATGTCTAGCTGCGAATACAAATCGGAAAGGTATCTTTTTGAATTTTAAATTTCTGATTGTATGAAATTTATTTTTAGATGATTATAAATACGAGAACAAAATGAAATGTGAAATTTAAAACTTTATTAAACATTTTAGAAAAAAAAAATTAAATCTAATGCTTGTGAATTTTGTTAGATGCTTAGAATATAAATATCAAAGCTTGGAACACTCGGAGTTTCAAATATTAGAAATCTAATTTTATTTAGAAGCTAGATGTAAATGATAAATATTAGAATTATTTTTATTCAAAGAGAGATTAAATAAAATAACTATGAAGGTTAATTTAGAATATTTATTAATAATTCAAACAAAAGGTCAATACTAGATTAATTATAAATTATTGAACATTAGGATTGAAAAATAAATAAATAAATTTCTTTAATATTAGAAGTTTAAAACTTAATAAATAAATTAGTTAAAAATATGAAAAAAATTAAACTTTAGGAGTTGAAAATTTTTTATAAGAAAATAATTAAATTTTAGGCCCTGAAGCTAGTGGTGTAACAATTAGAAGTTTTATTTTGTTCGTAATTATATTAATTAGGATATCAATAAATTATGTAAATTATGAAGATTCAATTATTACAAATATAATTAAAGTTTTAATTTCAAATTAAGGAAATTAGAGAACTTAGAAGTTATTCTAATTAGAATGTATAAAATTCTAGAATTTAAGAAAAAAAATCCAAAGGTGCATGGAACTAACATCTAGGTTCCATAATTAGTTTGGAAAAACATTTGGAATAAGATCTAATACGAATTAAGAACTTAAGAATTTTATTGATTCTTGAATTTCAAAATTTACAATTGAGAGTATCGGGGATTTCGACGGAAAGCAAGGAAGCCCTGAAGACCTTCGGAACCAGGTGGGCATGACTTCCTTGCTCCTATGTATTATATGGATTTAAGATTCGAAACATTTGGTTGAATATATCTAGGATTATTAGAATTTTGTTCTAAAATTGATTGAACTTGTTTGACGTGCTTGGATGATGGATGATAATTTATTTAAATTGTGTTTTGTTTATCTATGGTATGCGTTAATAGGAAGACATGCATTTATACCTCATTATTAACTCATGTGAATAGCTCGCATTAATTGATTTATTTTCCTTGATATGTGTGATGATTGGTATGATTGAAAAATTGTTTGTAAAACTAAAATGAGACGATGACTTATTAAGAATTCACGTATCGGTACGATTGACGAGCCTGAAGTGGATCAAGGTGGCATCTCCTATATGTCACCACTTGATATTGTCGAGCTACAAGGCGGATCGTAGGTATTTCCACCCAGAGCTGATGGTGACAGCTCGAAGTCTTTGGGAGATGGTATGATTCATGATAAGTACACTCTTTTAGGCTGTGATGTGAGTGTCGATTTATTTTAGAAGGGTATTGGAACCCTCTGAGATTAGATTGGATCACAGGGAATAACGAGAGGCATCTCAACCCTCTTTCGGTCTTAGATTTCAACTAAAACTAAATGAATGTGTGAAACGCCTAATGTTTGAAAGTGTTTGTAATGTTTTGGATTGAGTCTATATAATGCATGTGATATGTAGGATCGATCCACTGAGCTTTCGAGCTCACTCCCACTTTATTTTTCAGGTACACTTGGACGTAGAGTATGTTGACTTACGTCAGAAGACCTGCACTCTAAATTGGACACCTCATGGGGAGGTCGTCCGGGATAGGTGACTTGGATGTCATATTTTATGTATTTTACTGGATTGTTTTAATGTATTTACATTAGTTTAACTTTAGTTATTGTATCTTGCAATGGCTTTCCTTGTTTAACAAATTTGATTTAAATGAATAGTTTTAAAAGTATTTTCTGCTGCATTATTTATGATCTATATTAAGGAACTCGGTGAATGTTTCAAAAAATTTTTTTTAACTCTTCTGTTATATATATGAGAAATTTTTCAGACATTGACTTGAAAACAAAAAATTTATATGAAAGTGATTTGAAGAAAAGATTTTGACAGAAGAAAAGTTTAGGTAGCATTTCGATTTTCATTGGGCGACGATCCATACGTGAGAAAACACGTGAACGGAGGTCCGGTCGAAAATTGGGGTGTTACAAACAACAACCCTAGTCGTCATGGGGAAGGAGAAGGAGAATGATGACGTACCTTCAAAGGACGTCATGGCTGAGGTATTACTTCAGATTCAACTAAAGAAACATAACTCGATATAGCCCTCATGCAATATAAAACATCTTTAGCGGCATGCCATTGCCATATTTGATCTTTTATACAACAGCCAACAGCCATATCTAGTCTACTTGAAATTCTTGAGGTTCTCTCTTGAAAGATCTTGATAATTTTGTGGATATTGAACTTTGAAGCTAACCAAGATTACAAGTAACTCATATGATGAACAAAAAATTTGCAGCCTTTTGATTTTCTCTACTTCAATTGCTTCTTCGGTATTAACGAACAGACTATTTTACTGAAGAAATGGGTGGATTGGAGTCAAGGGAGTTTCAGTAAAAGTATAGATGAAGGCTATTTTTGAGGAAAAGTGTTGAAATGTGGAAGATTGATCAAACTAGAGAGTCGATCAATAGAAGGGACGCGTATGAGGTGGCATTTATGAGAGCTGAAGGATGGAGTAGTGGCTTCTTGCCGAAAGTCATGGTAGTTGAAAAAAGGGGACAAAACCTTTTATATCCGTCTTTTTCACGTACTATTGGAGGATGATGATGGCGACTGGGTGCACAACAGGCAAATGGCTAAAAAGCATAATCAAAAGGATGAAGATGGACTCTCGGTGATGGAAAGTGAGTGGAAATGGCACAAGGAAGGGTTGTCGGTATATACCGAACCTGATCGCCAGTTGTCGTCCTAGTTGTGCCCTAACATAGTGCAGAGAGGAATTCATCTTCATCCTTTTGATTATGTTTTCTAGCCTGTTGCTTGTTGTGCACCCAGTTGTCGTCATTGTCCTCCAATTGTACGTGAAAAAGGCGAACATAAAAGGTTTTGCCCCCTTTTTTCAACTACCATAACTTTCGACAAGAAGCCACTACTCCATCCTTCAGCTCTCATAAATGCCACCTCGTACGCGTCCCTTTCTATTGATTGACTCTCTAGTTTGATCGATCCTCCACATTTCAACGCTATTTCCTCAAAAATAGCCTTCATCCATATTTCTATCAGAACTCCCTTGACTCCGATCCACCCATTTCTGCAATAAAATAGTTTGTTCGTCAATATCGAAACAACAATTGAAGTAGAGAAAATTAGAAGGCTGCAAATTTTTCGCTCATCATATGAGTTACTTGTATTTTTGGTTAGCTTCTACGTTCAATATCCACAAAATTATCAAGATCTTTCAAGAACCTCAAGGATTTCAAGCAAACTAGATATGGTTGTTGGCTGCTGTTGAAAAGATGAAATATGGAAATGGCATCCCGCTGAGGCTGCTTTATATTGCATGAGGGTTATATCGAGTTATGTTTCTTTAGTTGAAGCTGAAGTAATGCCCCAGCAATGACGTTTTTTGAAGGTGCATCATCGTTCCCCTTCTCCTTCCCCACGACAACTAGGGTTGTTGTTGCTAGTGCTACGAGCATTCCCTTCTTCCCCATGATAGCTAGGGCGGCGATTTTATGAACTACTCTTTCCCATGGCAAAGACTCCTAGTGCTACATTTCCTTTTCCTACTTCAAGATGATGTTGTTGCATTTTGGTTGTTGCCGCTGCGCTACTACATTTTGGATGCCTTTGAGGATGTCGTTTTGGTTACGACGGTGATGGGGGATGTTTGAAATGTGGGGGATGTTTGAAATGTAGGTGATGTCGCCCCTTGTAGGGGTGGCACTAAGCAAAGAGCATTACAACATATGCCGCCCTTTTAAGGGGCAGCATTAGAACATGCTCCCCATCCCAACGCCCTACCTAGGCAACTGTGGACACTTGGGAGTGGACATGGCGCCTTATCAGCACCCAGTTGTCATAGAGTTGCCTACATTGGGATATATTATTTAATGGGAAAAGAAAATATCGTGCATGCCACAAATCTAAAGTAACAAATCACATCGTATACAAAGCAGCATTGCTACTATCAGCATGCAATATTATGAATAATGTTCAAAAAATCCGACTATGCTTTTGTTTGTTTTAGTGGGCAAAATGAGAGAATAAACATAACAATGTGATCAACACAAAGGGATATTGTTACATTAGTCCCCTTACCCCATCCTGCAACTAGCTAACCCTCCTTACTACTTTTATGAACCCCATTCCACTCAAGCAAACGCCGCACTGACACTTCTTTTCCCCTTTCAATTAGAACAGCATATCTTTTGTTCCATCGAATCCACCACTTTTTAGAACATATGAAAATGGACAAAATGCAAGTGGTAATGGATAGAATGCAAGTGCTAATTACCCTCCTCTATGAAAAAAACTCTTCAAACCTTCTAACCTTTTGGATATTCTAGATGAAACTACATCATAAAAACCCCATTTATGGGATTCTAGTTAGAAGAAAATGCCTAATAATCAGCTTGTTGCCCACTACTATAAGAAAGCTATGTATCAACAATAATGTTATCACTTGATTTTATGCATACTAACCTTAAGACCTAAAATCTGACAAAATCATAGCAACAGTGTTTGCAAAGATGTGGTACAGTCAACCGATGTGTATATAGAGGGGGTTCATAGAAGAAATCAATGAGATTATGAACTTATTGCATAATTTCCATCGAGAGGACTCCAATGATAAGGATATGCCGATGTGGAAGGGAGAAGTAACTAAAAGGTTCTCAGTTAGATCTTTCATGACACATCTTAATGTGAATAGATCCAACCATCCAATAGTTCCAGTGGACTTCAAATGGAGAACAAGAGTTCCTATAAAAGCAAGAATGCTAACTTGGCTAATTAGCTTGAATAAGCTAAACACATCAGAAAATCTCCAAAGAAAGTTTGGTAAGTATGTTCTTAACCCCTCTATATGTTTGTTGTGCAGGGATAACTCGAAGACCACATCCCACATTTTTGGACAATGCAATATGATACAATAGCTTTGGAGAAGGTGGATAAATAATTATACAGATTTCGAACTTCTGTTGGACCAAAATCTCTTTAGTATTCCAACAAATGTAGCTCAAAAAAGGATGCAACATTATTGGAAGATTATGTTCTTTGCAGTTTGGTCATGGTGTGGGAAGAAAGAAACAAAAGTCTTTTTTTGGACAGGTCTAGGTCAGATAATGCAGTGTAGGAAAGATCTACTGATTTGTTTGCAGCATGGGTGTCTTGTACTATAATGGGACAAGGATATAATTTTGGGGAGTGGCTATGTCGATGAGCAAATATCTTACATAGTTCGTAATCTCGAATAGCTTATGTTGCCTTGATATCTCATCAGGCTTCGCAACTTTGTATTTCTTTATTATTAATATAATAGTTTCTGTTTAGAAAAATTTGCTTTGTGGATTTCTTGCTCTAAATTAGTATGTGGATACTCTTTTGGGGACTGGATGAAGAGATGGTCATCCATTTTGCAATCTCTTTTGTAAGATAGACGAGAGGTCCAAAGACGCCAAAACGCTTACAAAAGATATTGCAAAATGGACGGCCACCTCCTCATCCAGTTCCCAAAAGAGTATCCACATCCCAATTTAAAACAAGAAATCCACAAAACAAGACTATTCACTGGGCATGTTGTCGCTCATTTATTATCTTTAACATCTCAAGAGAGATATGATGCCATTTGGGTTATTGTTGACCGATTGACTAAGTCTGCACATTTTCTTCTGATGAACACTAAGTACTTGATAGACTGACTGAGCAGGTTATATGTTCGAGAGATTGTGAGATTGCATGGAGTGCCTGTTTCTATTGTATCAAATAGAGATTCGCGGTTTACATCGAGATTTTGGCAGGTTATGTACTATCGATTTGGTACCCATCTCCGTCTTAGTACAACATTTCACCCGTAGACCAACGATCAGACAAAGAGGGTGATTCAGATGTTAGAGGATATGCTCAGATCGTGTATATTGGAGTTTGGTAGGACTTGAAGTTAATATTTATCTTTGTGTGAGTAGGCTTATAATAATAGCTATCAGGCTAGTATTGGCATGACACTGTATAAGTCTTTATATGATCGACTGTGCAGATCTTCAACTTGCTAGTATGAGGCATTTGTAACACTCCATATTTTAATTTGATACGTAAATTAATTTAAATAAAAATAAATGTGTGTATATATATACGCAATTGTACAGTCTATTGATAATGTTCATTTTGACACTAATTTTTTTTATCTTATAATTGAGTATTATCATATTTGAAAGCTCATTATTTAGTAATTAATTATAAAATATATTTAACTTCTTTTTGTATAAATTCGTATATTTTCAACGAGGTTAATATATTAATATTAAGTCACATGTATTATATAAATTAATTATAATTAATTACTCATTACGCGATATTATTTTAATTGTAGAAATGTAAATAATGAGAGATTAATAACAATGAAACTTGTGAGCTTAGGAGCCTCAAGATCATCAATTTTTGCTAAGGCACCACCCCACTTAGATTCATGACACTTGGCGTTATCCCATTCATCCATCAGTAAAGTTAAGATCTTGCAATCTCAAGCATCAATGGTCAAGATGAAATTAGAGGAATCTCAAGACATATGAAAACATCTTCATCATCCACCTTTTCCTTGTTGTGGATCTCGAGAATAGTTTAATGGATAAATTTAAATTTATGAGAGAACCAATGTTGATAGTGACTAGTCAAGTAGTATTCCTGGGAACCCATATGACACATTTTCCCTTTTAGCTTAGTCCTAACTTATCTTATTTCTCTTTTTTCACATAATCATTATTAGGAAAAGTTTATCTTACACACCATCATTGTCTTTCACTTATATTGGTCACCCTTCCCCATACTTGTTACTATGCATAGTCATATAATACCCTTTATTTGAATTTCTCACAATCTTACACAAGAATGGTAAGTAGAGCATGGGCTACTTGTACCATTCATCAATATCACCTTTAGACCATCTCCTATTGGTCCATCATCCCTTTAGAACATCTATATAAACCCCTCAAATTCATACTTTTGGAGCATCTCATTTTTTTCATTTTTTTCCTTGATCACATTGGAGTTTTTCCCACTTTTCATTTTTTCATTCTTCATTTCTTTTATTTTTATTTGTCATTAGCCTTCAAGTTCATAGAAGGCTAAGTCTTTTATTGGGGCTAAGAAGAAACCCTCTCCACTCTTCTCTTCGAAATTCTTAGGTAATACTTCTATTTTATTTGACATGTGTTCTCTCATACTTTTGTTAGGTTTTATAATAAACTTCATACATTATATCATGTATTTTGTATATATAGTTGATTTTGCAAAATCTAATGAAAGATTGAGATATTTTATTTTTATTTTAGTGTAACATTTTTGTGGTTTTCTTTAACGTGTCTTATCATGTATTTCACATGTTTAGAATTTACATTTTGCATTCATACATATTAGAAATTTAATTCTACTTTGCCTTTTGTTATAAATTCTTCTTTTGAGAGAACACTACTTTTTAATACATTTGAACTTAAAGATTCATTATTGTGGGTAGAAAAACTCTTTAATTGTTTCTATCCTTAATTATTTTACTCAAGAAGGACTAAGAGAGAAAATGATTGGGCCTACTCTAATTCTATAACTCTTCCACCTTATTATTATTCATACATTGTCAAAATATTATGATTATTTCATCTCATTATCATTTTTCTTATTTTATTATATGTAGCAAACCTTAGTTTTAGAAATTTATCTCAATCTTTGTGGTTCATTACTTGTTGAATGTACTACATTATTAATTCTAGTTACACTTATAATTTATTGCAATATTTGTTGTATGTCTAGAGTTTATTTATGTTGCATATTATTAATTCATCATCTAAAGAATGCATTTTTGTATCTCTTTATCTATTTAAAAATGTGCACATAAAGTAAGCAACATCTATGTGTATACATGTGCATAATTATGCACAAATATTAAAAATACATGTTACATGTATAAATTAATTAAATTAAATTATTTATTAAAAATTAGTGTATATAAAATAACAAAATTAAGGTGGTATTATAAATAAATGAATAAGGAATTAATAGTTGTTTGTATTTTATGAGTATTTTTTTACCTTAGTTATTTATATGATATTGTAGATATAAAATTGATTTGAATGTAAGCATGCTAGTTGTATTGACATTTGTTGCATATGGTTTGAAATTCATAAAATTATATTTACACGGCAATGTGTTCAATATTTGCAAAAGCATATCTAAAATGCGATATTATTTCGATGGACTGAGTCATGAGAAATAATACTTCCTATGTAATAATCTATGTGAGACTGAGTAATGAGAAGTATCAGCCTTTTTTTATATGATAATCCTCGAAATAGTTGTGGAATGGATGATAATTAGATATACAATCTACTAATCCCGTTGGGCACGTATTTCACTTCCTGGTATGATAATCAACCACTTTCAAATTTGCTGTAAAATTCAATAATATATAATCTATTATTTCATGTAAGATATATATATATATATATATTCACATACAATTAATTCCTTATTCATTTATTTATAATACCACCTTAATTTTGTTATTTTATATACACCAACTTTTTTAATAGATAATTCAATTTAATTAATTTATACATGTAACATTTATTTTTATTTAAATTAATTTACGTGTAAAATTAAAATATGAAGTGTTACACTATTAGACTAGCTTTTAATTAGCTTTAGGCTAATTTAGAAATTTACAATTATATATGTGGCTCCATAAACAAAAGTGAATAATATATAGAGCATTATAACTTTTATATTTTAAAATATTTTAATAGCTTCTGGTTAGTTATAATTTTATTAAAATTTCACAGCTTTCGACTTAATAATTTTTTTTCAATAGTTTGTGTTAGAAAATCTTTTTAGTAAAACTACTTTTTAATAGTTAATAATTAAAACATTAATTTTTAATAATTTTAAGCTATGAATATTATCTCAAGCTTCAGGCTATAATTTTTCTTTCAAGTTTTATAATTTTTTTTAAGTTTTGTAATTTTAATATATTAAATCATATATAGTAATATTTTTTGTATCTAATTGGTATTGCAACTTCGAGTACGATCAATCATAATATTGTTGTATTTAAATAAATAAAAATAATAAGATTTTAATTGAATCTTTTTTGTATAGCTTCAAACTATATATATTTTAATTATAAAGTTTTCTTTTATTCATATGAATCAAAATTTATTAAAAAGAAAATTCATTCAATATACATGATTGAAATAATTTAAAATATTTTAAGGGTCTTAAAACCTAAAGGCCTTCGAGGCCTTAGTCTTTGATTCAAATATATAAACAAAAATAATTTCAATCATATATATAATTTTCTCACAAAGCTTGAGATATAAATAAAATATTATATCAAGCTAAATAGACTCAATAAAAATAAATAAGAAAAATCACAAATTACAATCTCTTTATGTCTTATAGTATAATATTAATTATTTGAAAACAATGGCCACTACGGTATGATAATTATTCTTAGAGAACTTATTCTTGTTTCAATCACTATAATATATATATTTTTTAATATTGTAAAAATTATATTCACGTTCATATCAATAATTATTAATTAAATTAACATTCACTTCAGAGAATGTATAATATCATTTAGAAGAAATTTTTTTAAAAGTATTATATTAAAATAATTTTTATTTTGCTCGTGCATCAAAATTTATAATTTAATACTTATATTCATAAAAAATTATTCATTTTTCGCAATTTTAATGAGATAGATGTATATTTATCATTTTTCATAATATTGAACATCTATACTTTTAACCTCTATATATTATTTACAAATTAATACACTTATATAAGTGTAATAGAATTATAATAAAAAATAATATATGAATGTCGATAACACCAAGAATAATATTTTATTTTCAAATGTTCACATCTTAATTTTTCTTTTCAAAATGTACTATTTATATAAGTTGGTAAAACAACTTCCAGAAAAGAGTGGTGAGACATAATTTTCTGAAATATTTGGCCTCTTAGAATGTGATAATACATTTCCCTTTCAATGTTTAACTTTACTTGGGACAAGACTTACTTTCAACTCAAACTTGTAGTATAATTTGCATTATAAAAATCAAGAATATAACATAAATAATTGATTATATATCAAATAAATTATTCGTTTGTCACATTTTAACTTTTGATTTTTGATGTAAAAGATCGTACAAGACGCAACTATATAACATACTGTCGGGACCCCTTCCCAGAGTCAAGGGCGGCCCGACCGGCACAGCGGCCTGACGAAACTCTCCCACCAAGACGAGTTCGCCCAACCGCTGTTAAGCCATCTTTGCAAA
>JAJIYU010014735.1:0-13056 GCA_030144865.1 Tinospora cordifolia
ACACACATGTGGGCCGATTTGGCTTAATTGGCCACTTGGAGTACATGATTACTACATGGTGTACATGGGATCATCCTTTTGTGAGTTTCAATAGGTGACACCTCTTGTGGTATACTAAATCATAAATGTGGTGTATAGGATCATTTTACATGTGTTCGATTCAAGCAAGACGTCTCATGATATTTGGGTAGGGTGAGGGTGCACCCGATCATGGTGTTCCACCCATGTGACTTGCACATGCTTTGGGTGACCATGTTTTCATGGGTTCACATGAAATCTAACAAATTAAATTTTTCATTACTCATAAGGGATTAAGGTGTATAACTTATGGTTCTGAAATCATATGGTCAAGACCTAAATTTTTAGGTACAATTTAGTTGAGGTGATTTCTTCTAAAACTTTCCTTATTTAGAACCTACTGGATTCATTAGGCAAATGAAGGTTCAAACCTTGGCCAATTGTTCTGATTTTTGGATATATTGTGTGTTTTGTTAGTTCATGCCATCCCCTGAAGTTTTGGGTCATTCTGAGTTCGATAGGTACCCTTATTTTCAGTTCTTTCCTAATCTGGTTCTCCCTTTAGGGCAATAACCCTAATTTTGGCCAATTGGGCTAATTTTAAAAATATGTGGTCCAACTTGTTAGTTCATATCTCCTCACTTCGTTTCGGGTCATTTTAGGTTCATATGGGTCACTAAATGAGGATTTAGAGTTTTCTGTATTCAACCCTAAAATGAGGTTAGATTCGTTCTGTACTCAAATTTCACTTAAAGGATGAAAATTCTTATTTCATTGAGTACAAAGTTTTCAGGGTATTACATCTACTCGTGTTGCCCGGTCCTGCGCCACTATCCGTTATCCTCTTATTCGTTGCTGAAATTCAATCATGTTGTGTTGCTGCTAACCGATTGAAACAAAGAAGAAAAGAAGCGAAACAGCAGAAAGATAAAAAACAAAAGAAGAGAGCCAGCTAAAGAAGAGAGCACTGCTGGTTATTCTTCTTTTGTGTTGCTGCACATCGAAAAATCCAGCCACCGCCGCTCTGTCATACTCGCCGGATTGTTGTTGCTGGCCGTTCCAGTTCGCCGACCGATTATCGTCGAGTTGCTCGCCGTCGTGAAACCAGCCAGCCGACGCGTTCTGTGCTGCTGTACACTAGAAAACAAATCATTCTTTGCTTGCTGAGTGTTGTTGTGCTGGTTCCTCTTGCTATGCGTTGCTGCAAATCAGAAACAACAAAGAAGAAGGAAAACCAAACAAGAAGACGATGCGATTCAAAAAAAAAAGGTAAGGGAAATTGCAGTCAACGAAATAAAAGAGGGAGGTGATTTATTAATTCAAAAAAAATGATATAATTTTAGTAGTATTAGAATTATAATCTAGATTATGTGATTCTAGAGCTTCAGTTTAAGTCAAACTGATGTTATTAAGAGTCTGGATAATGTCCAACTAGGTAATCTGAGTTAATTTCGAGTTTGGATAATGTCCAACTAGGTGATCTGAAACTTTAGAATCAGACAATCAAGATTACAATTCTATTACTACTAGAATTCTATCATTTAGAAATAGTATAAGTGATTTTCCTATTTCGTTTTATTTAATTTATGGTTATTTTTATTTTTTGCTAGGAAAGAAACAAAAATTAGAGAAGTTGGTAGGCGTGGTGTTGTGGTGGAGGAAGGCATGTAGAAGAAGCAATGGCGGTTGTTTAGTCTTCGTAATTGTTTCTGTTTTTTTTTTTCTTTTTTTTTCAAAGTTCAAACGACAGCCTTTTAAGCTTTAAACTAATACCAAAAGGACCAAAAAAAAAGTGTGAAGGATTGCATAAACCAAGTCAAATACTGGCAAACACTCACATCAATTCTTCATCTTCCTTCAAAACTACTACTTCTCTTTTTTCTATCTTCTTCTTCTGAAACCAATCTTCCTAATGGATGATCTCAACTTGTTCATCATGCTCAAACAATCACACCGTTTAATGATCATCTTGTTCATAACCTTCCTACTGATCAAACCTGTTAGTATATTATACATGAAATATTATAATATCTTATATAAAATAAATAAGATATTATAATATCTATTCATATCTTATATTTCTATTTCTTTTTATATGTTTAAGAATTTATCTATTTATATCATTGTAAGTTCATTATAAATCATTCATTCAATCAATAATATTTTATTCTTTTTTCATAGAATCAGAGAGGGTTTAGTATTTTGGGGTAGTTTTAGTTTTTCGTCGTTCGACCAACCAATGGCCTAATAAAATCATTGGCGGGTTGAAACCATCTATGCTACCTATTGCACATTGTACTTTGTTCTCGGTTTGCTATTTTCCATGTCCATCCCATTAATACTGCACTCCCGGCTGAAACTCTCTCTTTCATTCCATTGCATCTATGTTGTTTTCTTTTTGTTCCTCCCTCACTGCCGTTGCAGCTGCAACGGTTAGTGCCTTTAGTCGTCCCATCTATTGTTCATCACACTATGCTGCTGCTTCTTCTTTTTCTTTCGTGCCCAGATCATTGGTGCCCCTGTTACAGGTCATCTTGTCCCTGTTGTTGACCGCTACTCGTCGTCTACCTTTGTTCATCGACTGCAGATCTGAGCTTTCCTTTCCTCCCATTGAATCACTTCCCCCGTTGATCATCAACCATTCATTGTCGTTCTAGCGCTCGCCGTCGTCCAACATTTCTGAAGGCCATGCCGGAACTCAGCTCTGGAATCATCTGCGATTGCCCTCTGCATTTCTTATCGCCACCCATGCTTTGTTTTTTGTCCGTCTGTTATGTTCTGCTGCTGCTATTTGCTCCTCGCCGCCACTGTATCGTTGTTGCGTTCAATTTGGTTGATCAGTTTTTGGGCTCCAAAGCTCAGCAACTTGGGTTCCTGTTGAGAGGATTACAACAGTTCCAACAAAGCTTGACAGACAACCTTCAAATTCCATTTGTTTTTCCTTGTTTCAGATTTGTTCTGTCTGCCTTCTTTTGTTTTGGAGCATCAGATTTGTGTTCTTTCCTCCTTGTTGTTTGCCCCTGTGCTATTGCTACCTGCACGTCAATCCAGTCCTCTTCTTCTTCGCTATTGCTTTGTGTGTTGCTCTCTATAAATCATTGTCCTACTGTCCGTTTTCATCGCCCCATCTACTGTGCATCTGCTGCTCATTTTCCTTCTGTTTAGCCGGCTATCTCTGCTCATTTTTCATCAACTATTCACAGGTTCGCTGTTTGTTAACCAGTGTTGTTCCTGATCTGCATGCGATTTGTTCAGCTGTTACCCCATTTGCTGTTCCTTTGTTTACACGGGCCAAATTTGCTAATACTATTTTTTTGTTCTATCATTTTTGGTTTTGATCTGCTGCTGCTTATTGCTTTTGGTTGTTGTTCGCAATTTTGATTTGCAGCTGCTCCTTGCTATTTTGTTCAGTTGAACGTTGTTGCTGTGTGTGCGCCTCGAACGTCGTTGTTCATTGTTGTTTGATAGTTGTTCATTGTTAGCCGTTGTTCGGCCATTATTTGTTGTTCATTGCTATTCGGCCATTGTTCATTGTTCGCCTCGCATCATTCACCTCTGTTGACAAGTCTTCCCTCTTCTTCTTTGTTCAGTTGCACACCAACTTCTTGCTACACCTACCTCACATCCAAATCTTCCTCTTGTTGGGCATCGAGACTTGTTGCACCTACTGCACATTCAAGTTACTATTGTTCTTCACGGTCAGTGTATGCTGCTCATGATGTAGTCGCTCGTATCGATCGAGGTTAACACTATTGCGCTATAGCTGATTCTTATTGTTTGCTGGTAGTGCTGGTCTGTCGAAGTCTTTGTTGTTGTGTTGCCGACTTTGCCAAAATAAAAAATAAAAAAAACAAAGAAAAAATATCAATATTGTATAAACCTGAAGTTTATATGATATCCCAATATTATATTATTATATAAACCTAAAGTTTATATAATATTATAATATTATATTTTTTTATACGCTAACTATTGCGCTTGGTATGCCACGGTATCTCCCATACTACATTTTTCCTTATGGTTTGTGTGTTATTCATGCTTGTTATGCTACGGTATCTCCCGTATTACATTTTCTTGTGCACTAACTATTGCGTTTGTTATACCACGATATCTCTCAAATTGCATCTTTTCTTGTGCGCTAACTATTGTACTTGATATGTCACGGTATCTTTCGTGTTGCATCTTTTTTTTGTGCGCTAACTATTGCGCTTCCTATGCCACAATATCTCCCATATTGGATTTTTATTCTTTTGCGGTAATTACTGCGCCTGCATTTCGTTGACAAACTTAAGATGATTTCTTCTATCACCTTGAGTTTGAGCGAGAATGTTAGTATATTATATATAAAATATTATAATATCTTATATGATATAAATAAGATATTATAATATACTATATAATATCTATTCGTATTTTATATTTCTATTTCTTTTTATATATTTAAGAATTTATCTATTTATATCATTGTAAGTTTATTGTAAATCATTCATTCAATTAATAATATTTTATTCCTTCTGTTATATTAGGGTGTCACTAAAACAGTTAGAACCAATCTGAAACTTCTGTGCAGTTAGTAAATAAATTGGAATAATGATGTGCAGCAGGAAATAAAGACAATGCAGGAAGGGAAATGACACAAGGAGATGTTCACGCAGTTCAGCTCAACAGCCTACGTCTGCGAGGCCTCGCCCAGTTCAAGAATCCCCTATAGTTTGCAAGTTACACCAATACACAGCAGGTACTTCAATCCACAGGAGTACACTTCAAACACTGGATTCTAGACGAACTTTCGTCAAGAAGACAACAGTCAATCTCTACAGATTTCCTTCAGCCACCACCAACAGTCCTAGCTGTGTGTGCTGAACAATAGAGTAGAGAATGTTGCAGCTTCTTTGATCACTCACTAAAAACAGAAAAGAATAAAGATAAAGATGCTGTCAATACTACAATGATCAGCAACTCAATGATTGTCGTTTGGAGTGCTTCAGAGTGATGAGGAAAGCTTCAGACATGATCGATATAAATAGAGTGCAGAAATAGAGCTTTCCTTCGGAGAAACTGATTCTGAAAATTCTTTCTGGGCAGACTGTTCGATATACTGTTGCATCTTTTGTTGCGACAGTCTTGCTGAAAATTCAGAAAACTTTTCAGAACAGTAACAATCCTTAATATTCTTCCATAAACTGTAATCTCTTTCTGATTTGAGTAGATTGAAAGCTTTTATTCAACAGTAAGGATCAATGTCAACCTATTTGTTTCTAAAAATAATTCACAAGGATTTTGCATTCTTTCTTAAAACGTAATTCAGATTTTATTTAAGAAACAATTTTCGGGTTAAACATATTCTATTTTAAAGAGAGATTTACATTAAAAATAACTTCAGAAACGTTTTTGAAAATATTCTGAAAAATCATTTTATAGAATCAAATCATTCCTAACAGATATGCAATTTCCATAACAGCATAACAACATTTGATTTCCAGAATTTCTAAGATACAGAGTTTCAACTTTAATGTGCAAGTTTTCAGAATTTTCATCCAGTTTCCAAAGACCACACAATGCAGAAATTTGTTTCCAAACAAATACGCAGGATCTTATTCTATCATCCGATTTCTAAAAGAAGACTACAAGATACTGTATTTCAGTTTCCAACTTAATATACAAGATTCCAAACTAAGAATATGTATCCAAAAAAATTCTGATCCATAGCAGGATGTAATATTCTGTTTTCTAAAATTAATAGCAGCAGAATTTTTCATATCCAATATTCTAGAAAAAAGTTTGAGCACAGAAGATTTGAATGCAAATCTAATATTTGATTCAGAACATTCCACACGAAAGATATTATCATTCTAAACTATCAAAAACTGCATTTTTGAAAACATTCTATTTTCTCAAAAAGAATATGCAACATATTAGTTACCAAACAGAACATGGTATCTTAATGATAGCAAAATAGAATATTTAGATTCTAAATATAATATTTTAGTTTCCTATTTCATTAGATATTATATATGGGAGATATAATATCCAGAAAAAACTAAGAGCTAAAATTCTGTTGTAACAGATTTAAGATATGCGAACTTTCCAAAAATAAAATCATCAATATTCATATTTCCAGATTTCAGATATTTAGTTTCCTAAAAGTAATATTTTGATTTCTAAATCATGAAGAATTCTAAAATATTTCTAAAACACATCAAGCACCAACAATGCCAATTAATCGCGTTTCCTAACACCTTCATTAAAATTAGCTCTATTAGCAGACTTACATTTTGAAACTTGTGAGCCTAAAAAATGTGGTGAGAATCTGATTGTGAAGCACCCATTTTGGATACCTTCTCAACAAGAATCCTACTGTGGTCACCCCAAGTTGGATACCATTTGCGAGGATGACAAGCCAATGATTTTAATTTCAGGTGAAATTTATATCATCCTAAACATCTTCTACCACAACCAGTCTTTCTTGGTAGCCAATGCCAATTCTTTCAATGACTCCATCTGCCTTACTTTTCTTCAAAATCTCACTTTTCCAGACACTTTCCTTTCACTAAGCCCTGATGATTTCCATCTCAATTTCTTCTATAACTGCACATCTGTTCCTCCCATCTTCACGTATCCTATTCCTTGTGCCAACTATGATGATCATAGATCTTATGCTGCTGTGCTCCACAAAGGAGCGTCACAGTATTTTAATGCTTCTTCTGAGGATTGTGATTCTATAATTGCTGCACCTGTTGACGTGGTAGTAGGGAAAACTCCTGAAGCTATGATGAAAATGAAGTATAAGGAGATTTTGAGAAAAGGGTTTGGCCTGGAATGGAATTCAAGTTATTGTTCTGATTGCGAGGGAAGTGGCGGGCGAAGTGGGTTTGAAGATTATAAATTCATATGCTATTGCAAGGACAAATCTTATCCTAGAAAATGCAAAAAGGGTAAGTTTATCAGATATTATTTCTTTTAGTTTAGTTTAGTTTTTTTTTTTTTTTTCATTTTAGCCAATGCCAGCCCAACAATATTAGGGGCCCAGGGCAAAACAGAAATTGGGGCCCCTAAAAATAATGATTAAATTAATGGGCTTTTTACGTAACTATACAATATTCAGGAATATATTACAAATATACCGTATATTTCAATGTTATACATATAATTAAAAATTAATTACAGAAATATCAGAAATTGGGATGTTACCATTTTAAACCGAAAAAACTCATGAAATCAGCAAACAAACAAGAAATCAGCAACCAAAAAAAGAAAACTGCTTTTCTTTCACATTTAATGAAACATATTAGGAAAAATAGGTTTTTATTTGACCAAAAAATCAGTTTGCTTAGATAGAAACTAAGTGTTGGATGAAATGTTTATAAAAATAGGAATATATGTCAAAACTATGTGAATATATTACATATATATTATATTATATTGATGAATATATGTATAGATAGACATAATATATACATATAAGTTAAATATATTTTACTATTTTTATTTAACTACTCCACTCTTAATTTTTTATTTTTTTAATATTCTTATCTTCTTTAAAAAAAATAAAAATATGGGTGGGATGTTAATTAAAATGTTTAGACCCACTTTATGTATATTTTCTGTATATATATTTTTGTATATTTTGTATATTTTTTTTATATATTTTTAATATATTATCTGTATATTATTCGTATATTTTGTGTATATATTCATTTATTTTTTTTATTATTCAACATCTCCGCAAAAAATATTCTGTGTATATTTCTATATAATTTTTTGTATATCTTATGTATATTTCTTATATACAGTGATCTGTAATGAGTGTTCTTTCATTTGCCATAAAAAATGATAAGTTTGTGTATATTTTCTGTATATTTCAGGTATATTTTATGTATATACATGATGTTGGGTTTTGTGTATTTTATGTATATTTTGTGCATATAGGTGATATATTTATGGTATATTTTTTGTATATTTTAAGTATATTTACGATATATTTGGTATATTTTGTTTATATTTTTTGGTATATTATGATATATTTTAGTATATTATGATATATTTTGGTATATTTTGCTTATATTTTTTATTATATGCATACAATATATAGAAAATAATATGTATACTAAATTCTGAAGTATATTTTGCTATATTTTTATATATTTTGGTATATTTTATTTATATTTTTTGTAATATGTATACTAAATATACCGAAATATACTGTCTATAATCAGCATAACAGTTCTTTGTGCCCAGAATATATACAAATATATCAAAATATACTAAAATATACCGAAATATATTAAAACCTGTTAAAGAGGTTTGTATATATTTTGGTATATTTGTTTTGTATATCATAAAATACATGTAAATATATCATCATAATTTGTTCATAATCATTATATCATGATTTTTCTCATTTGAAATCGATATAGCTTATATGTGTACTAGAATATATCGAAATATATCAAAATATACCCCGACCCATTACATAAGTATGAGTATATTTCTAAATATTTATGGTATATTTAATATATTTCTTGTATATTTCAGTAAATTTGTGTATATTTATAGTAAATATATGTATATATTGTACAAGACAGGTAAATAAATCATCATAATATGTTTCATAATCATTATAGCTGATCTTAGTGCCAAAATATACCAAAATATACCAAAATATACCGAAATATACTAAAACCTGTTAAAAAGGTTTGTATATATTTTGGTATATTTGTTTTGTATATTATAAAATACATGTAAATATAGCATCATAATCTATTCATAATCATTATATCATGATTTTTCTTATTTGAAATCGATATAGCTCATATGTGTACTAAAATATATCGAAATATACCAAAATATACCCCGACCCATTACATAAGTATGGGTATATTTCTGAATATTTATGGTATATTTAGTATATTTCCTGTATATTTCAGTAAATTTGTGTATATTTATAGCAAATATATGTGTATATTGTACAAGACAGGTAAATATATCATTATAATCTGTTTCATAATCATTATAGCTGATCTTTGTGCCAAAATATACCAAAATATACTGAAATATACCAAAATATACAACAAAATCTCAGATTTTTCCCAAATCACGAACCAGAAAATGAAACAACCCAAAAATCAGATTTTTTTTTTTTTAACATTCAAGTTTTCAGATTTTGTTTCCTCTATTTTTAATAATCGAAACCAGGAAATGAACCACACAAATCAGCTACTTGCTTCATTTATTCTTGCTGAAAGTGAAATCCAAAACCAACAACTCAGATCTTTTTGTTTCTCCATTTTTACAGTTCACGGACCAAAATAAACAACCCAACAAAGCCCTTATTTTCGAACAAAAATTCATATTTTCTTTTGGCATGATCACAAACCAGAAATTTACTCAACCAATTTCCTCTGCTTTTGCAACCACGAATCATAAATTTGAACCTACAAAAATAAGATTTTTGAACCAAATGAAATATGATTTTCGATGCCCCAAAAATCTAGATTTTCAAAGCCCTAATTTCGGATTTCTCTTTTCTTCTTCTAATTTAACGTTCCCAAACATAGAAATTTTGAATCCAATTTTAGATTTTCAGCTCGCTCTCTTCAATTTCCAGCTCGTTTCAAACTCGAAAAATCGAATCCCAAGCTTCAGTTTTCTGCTTTCTTCTCCTTCCTCTTCGGTTCTTCTTCTTCTTCTTCGCGTTATCAGAGATGATTCGTGCTGAGATCAAAGCAATCATGAGATTTGATTCTACTATTGCTTCTTCTTCTTCTTCTTCTAATGAGGAAGACGAACGAAACAGAAAAATTAGCTCATGATATTCGCAGTCGATATGAATAAATATGGTATGTTAGATCGTGTCAAATATGGTATGTTGTTGAGTTTTGGTACGTGTGTTTTAATATATCGGTATTTATGAAAATAATATAAGAAAGTTGATATACCTGAAAAACTAAAACTTAGTCAAAATATTTTTGATAATATTTTTAAAATAGTGATATATTATGTAATTTTCTCTAAATTAACTTATAATTTTTTGTAATTTTTTTAAATTATATTTATACATTGGCCTTTGAAAATATGGGGCCCAAGGGTGACGGGGCCCAGGGTCGTTGCCCTTTGGGCCCTTCCTTGGGGCCGGGCCTGATTTTAGCTCTATTATAAGCAATTAGGCATTGCTAAAAGGTAGGAGGAAATTACAGCAAATAGCATTATTATAAAAATATTTTCAAAAAAATTTCGTTTAACTTTCGTTTTATCATTTATATCAACATTTTCATTTTATTTTCATTAATACCATGTGCTCGCTGCACATCTTCCTGCTTCGTTTGTTCGCCGGTCCACGCAGAGGTGAGCAGCGGTGAGGCGACGAACTGAGGCGAGTGGAGGTGAGCAGTAACAATGGCGAGCAGAGGTCAACCACCGTCTGCTCGTTGTTGTTCACGCCCTTGATCCTCTCCCTCCATTCGACGTCGTCGCCGTTTACGATCTCCGATCGCTCGATTTGTTCCTCTGTTTGCAAGTCAATACCCGCCGGTATTTATTTGGTCGTGCTTCGTTTGTTCGCCGTTGCACGCAGAGGTGCTTCGTTTATTTGGTCGATAAAAGATCTTGAAACCTATCCCAGTCCGCAGCACTCGACAAACACTGTATAAAATTGATCACAGCACCAAGCGCGGCAATCTAAACATCAACACTAGACGAAGAAGACAAAGACTGCAGAAAGACCAAATGCAAAGTATTCAAATGCGGCACGAGGATCTCCCCTATATATTGCGACAACTGCGTGAAGATCAACAGCGCTGACTCTTGCAGTCTCGGTGAGTCCAACGTCACAGATTGGAACATAAACGGCAACAGCTCCAGCCATCCACCATCCGGCAAAATCCCAGACGCGAGCTCCGACACAGTGTCACAAAGCTTCTTCGTTATAGTCTTCGCATCCTCGCGCTGAATGCAAATGAGTAACTGAGATTTCAACGTGGATTGCGTGGACGGATAGAGGCGATGCCAGATGTAGGAATCATAGCGAGTGAGCAGTAACAATGGAGAGCAGAGGTCAACTACTGTCTGCTCGTTGTTGTTCACGCCATTGATCCTCTCCCTCCGTTCGACGCCGTCGCCGTGTACAATCTCCGATCACTCGATTTGTTCCTTTGTTTGCAAGTCAATACCCGCCGGTGTTTATTTGGTCGTGCTTCGTTTGTTCGCCGTTGCACGCAGAGGTGAGCAGAGGTGCTTCGTTTATTTGGTCGTGCTTCGTTTCTCCTCTCTACTGTCTCGCTGCTGCTGTCTCTCTTCTCCTCTCTGCTGTCTCTCTTTCTCCTCTCTGCTGTCTCGCTGCTACTCTCTCTCTTCTCCAGTGCAGTTGTCTCTCTTTCTCCTCTCTGCTGTCTGTTTTGAATCCAACACCACAGTGCGGGAAGTCATGGTTGCGTAAGACTGTTGCGGTTGGCTCTTCTTCCCTGTTTCTTCTTCTTTCACTTTCGCTGGGAGACCGGTGGTCAGGCGCAGAGTGTTCTTCTTTGCTGGTAATATATTATATACATATAATATACACATTATATACAAATAATATACCGATAATATATTATATATATATATAATATATATATATATATATTGTATACGAATAATATACAAAAAATATACATATAATATACGAATATTAATTATATATTATATACATATTTATATGTGAATAATATACAGATAATATACGAATAATATGCAGACTGTCACCGGAGTGATGCTCGCCGGAGTGTTGCTGTTCGGCGGCCGGAGTGTTGCTCACTGGACTGTTGCTGCTCGCCGGTCGGAGTGATGCTTGCCGGACTTTTGTTCTCCGGCAGACTATTTTGCCTTTTTGTTATTTTTGTAATTAATATTTAATATTTGTATAAAGTTGAAATACTTGGTATTATTGTAATATATTTTAAAATATTGTATAGAAATGTAAAAAGCCCAAAAAGTAGAACAGAGTAGTTTGTGCCCATTTGATAATCGTGAATTCATATGCTTTTGCAAGGACAAATCTCATCCTAGAAAATGCACAAACGGTAAGTTTATCAGAGATTGTTCATCTTAGACTACTTTTCATTTCATTTTAGCTATATTATAACCAACTAGACACTGCCAAAGGGTTTCTATAGAGCAGAGTGGTTCGTGCCCATTTCATCATATTTCCCTTCCAGTTGTTGTGTTTATTTGAGCCACTAAAAAAGTTTTGCCAAAGAATCTAACGAAAGGATTGAAACTACACTTCACACTATTTACATCCACTCATCTACCTCAACCTTGCTGAGTTTATCTCCATTTTTTGTGTTATAGATATCTAAAATATTATTATATTATAATATCTTAGATATCATTATCTTAAATATTATATTGTAAAGATATTATTATATTTAATTATAGATATTACAATATCTTTTGTATCTTTCCTTTTTTGCTCTATTTTTCATCTATAAATAGTCTTATTTAACATGTAATTATTCATTGAGAAATATAGCAATACAATATTCATCATGGTATCAGAACGGGTTTAATTATTATTATTTTTTTTTTATCAGCTTCGGTGAGTACTCACTATTGCTCCGATCGAATATCGATCAGCATAGTTCTTGTACACCGATCAGTCTGAAATTTCTATTTTCCATTGCTCCCTGTTGTCGTGTTCATCATGGTTCTGCACACATTTCCAACATAGTTTGTTCCAGTTGTTCGTGCTCTCCGCCGCCGATCTGTTGAATCAAGAACTGTTGCTCACTGATTTTTCTGATCGCCCTGGTGCTGCTCTGTTCTATCACTTCTACTGCAACTGCTCTGCCTCACCGTTCTGCTGCCTACCCTTGCCGCCCACCGCACCAGATTATTTACTGTTTTTTTTCTGGCGGGCTGCCGTGCTGCTACTGTGATTATCTTGCTGTTATTTTTTTTCTCTTTCCACCGCCGTCGTGGTTTCTTCCCGTCATTTGCTCATCACCACTGCACATCGTTTGCTCATCATTTTTTTTCTCTTTGCTCATCGTTTACTGTATCTGG
>JAJIYU010014736.1:0-13071 GCA_030144865.1 Tinospora cordifolia
ACGCCCGGGGCCTCGGCGGACCACGCGCCGAGCTTGGAGCCGCGCGACGCCCGACGGTAGGGCCACAGATTGACAGACACGACGTCCGGTCCGGGGGTCGGGGTGTGACATTTGTGTTCACACATAGTTAGGAAACAAGATTATGCTCATATCTTTTGAATTAGAAAGCCATAGTGGTCCCACTTGCCAACCATGAGCACACTTGCCCTCTTTATGCAAACCATCCCCTTTATATATAGAAACTTCCCCAAATTTTTGTGAGCTTCCCAAGCTGCCCAAGGCTGGCCTAGGACCTCCCATATGCACTCATGAAAGGGTTCATCAGGCCGAGTAAATCACCTTGGGGAGCTTCGGTGTGGTTCGTGAAGAAGGATGACTCTATTAGACTTTGTGTCGATTATCGAAAATTAAACCAAGTTACGGTGAAGAATAAGTACCCTCTACCGAGGAATGATGACCTTTTTGATCAATTGAGAGGAGCCACTCATTTCTCAAAGATTGATTTTAGGTCGGGTTATCATCAGTTTAGAATCATGGAGTTCGACATATACTAGACTACCTTCAGGACAAGATATGGACATTTCAAGTTCATCGTAATGCCATTTGGTTTGACCAATGCCCCGACAACATTCATGGACTTGATGAACCAAAAGTTTAGATAGTATCTTTACCAGTTTGTGGTAGTATTCGTAGATGACATCCTAATCTACTCCAAGTCAGAGGCTGAACACTTAGAACACCTGCAGATAGTGTTGGATACACTTAGAAGGCATCAATTATATGCCAAGCTCAGCAAGTGTGAGTTCTGGATTAAGATAGTCAAGTTCCTTGGCCACGTAGTGTCAGCAAAAGGCATCTCTGTAGATCTGGAGAAAGTGAAAGCGGTTATGAATTTGAAGCAACCTAAGACAGTCACAGAGATCAGGAACTTCTTAGGTCTGGTTGGATACTAAAGAAGGTTCATCCAAGATTTCTCCAAAGTAGCAGAACCTATGAACAAGTTGACCAGGAAAGGAGTTAAGTTTGATTGCAATGAGAAGTGTGAACAATCATTCCAAGAACTAAAGAAAAGATTGACTAGGGCCCCTATCCTAGCCATTCCAACACATGGTGTTACCTATAACCTCTATACTGATGCTTCGCTAAGTGGAATTGGAGCAGTGTTGATGTAGGAAAGACAAGTAGTCACTTATGCTTCGTGACAACTGAAGTTCCACGAGAAGAATTAATCTACTCACGACCTAGAATTAGCGGCCATTGTGTTTGCATTGACGATTTGGAGACACTACTTTTATGGTGAGAAATTTGTTCTATTTTCAGATCATAAGAGCTTGAAGTATATCTACACCCAGAAGGAGTTGAACCTCAGGTAAAGGAGATGGATGGAGTTCTTGAAAGACTATGATTTTCAACTACACTATCATCCGGGGAAGGCCAATGTAGTGGCTGACGCCTTGAGTAGGAAGTTCAACAAATAGGAGGAAGAGAAAGGCCAAATGTACCAGTTGATTGATGAATTTAGGCTGGGTGTGACTCTAAATGAAAAACAAGCCTACCTCTACACTATGTCTTGCCAACTAGATCTTCTGCATCAGATCAAGGATGAACAAAGGTAAGACAAATGGCTTACCAGTCTAATCGAAGGAGTTACACAAGACAAGCATACTAACTTAAGGCTAGATGTTGAGAATATCCTAAGGCTCGGGGAAAGGATATGTTTACCTCAGCAAGGATAGAGCAAGCAAATCATACTTGATGAAGCTCATCAGACTAAGTATACCATGCACCCAGGCAGGGATAAGATGTACTAGAACCTCAGGAAAACCTATTGGTGGAGAGGAATGAAGAAGGACATAGCTAAACATGTCTCTAAGTGCTTAACATGTCAACAAGTGAAAGTGGAACAGCAGAAACCCTCTAGAATGTTACAACCGCTCCCTATCCCTGAATGGAAGTGGGATAACATTGCCATGGATTTTGTCAGTGGTTTACCCAGAAACCAAAAGGGAAAAGACACTGTTTGGGTGATTGTGGATCGCCTCGCCAAAGTGGTTCATTTCCTACCAATCAGATCCATAGACCAAGTCAGTAAGCTGGGAGAAATCTATGTAAAAGAAATTTTCAGACTTCATGGAGTGCCCAAGACTATTGTGTCTGATTGAGATGTTCGCTTTACTTCATAGTTTTGGCAGAGCTCTAGAAAGAGATGGGTACTAAGCTTACCATGAGTACAGTCTTTCACCCTCAGATGGATGGTTAGTCCAAAAGAGTTATCAAGATTTGGAAGATATGTTGAGGTCTTGTGTTTTAGACTTCAAGGGGAAATAGAGCAAGTATTTACACCTGGAAGAGTTTGCCTATAAGAACAGTTACCAGGCAAGCATAAAGATGGCTCCATTCGAGGCTCTCTATGGGAGACCTTGCAGATCACTTCTCTGTTGGGCTGAGCTTGAAGATCATGTAGTAACTGGGCCAGACTTGGTGGAAGAGATTAGCAACCAAGTCAAGTTAATACAAAGGAGACTGACTACTGCATAGAGTCGTCAAAAGAGTTATGCAGACAAGAGGAGAAGACCACTAGAGTTCCAAGTTTGGGACAAAGTATTTCTGAGGGTCAGTCCTCAGATGGGTATCAAAAGGTTCAGATTCAAAGGAAAGTTATCTCCGAGGTTTGTAGGAAGCTTTGAAATACTTAGAAGAATTAGAGAATGCGCTTACGAGTTGGATCTACCAAGCTGGATAACTTCAGCTCATAATGTATTCCATGTCTCTATATTGAGAAAGTATGAACCTGACCCCTCTCACATCATCCACTGGGAGGAAGTGAATATTTAGGATGATGCTACCTACGAGGAAACAACGGTTAGAATCCTTGATCACAAGGTACAGAATCTAAGAACTAAGGATATTCCCTTAGTTAGGGTACTGTGGAAGCATCACGGAATGGAAGAGGCTACTTGGGAGCTAAAGAGTGAAATGAAGACTAAGTATCCACATCTGTTCACTAGGAACACCTAAACATGTACAAATTTCGAGGGCAAAATTTTTCTAAGGAGGGTAGGTTGTAATACCTCATAATTTTGTTAAATAACTTAAAAATAAATAAAGTCAACAAGTAAGTAAAGGTTTCTTGAGACTCTTGGTTAAAAATTATGTTGGAAAAATGAGAAATAAGATTTATTGAGAAAGATTCTAAAATAATTTGAGGCAAATGAAATCTTAGTATTAGGATGATCTAACAAATGATATAAGGTAAGTAGAATTATCAAATATTATTGGTATAAGAATTATTTTGTAATTATGCATATAATGGAACAATTATGGAGTTAATTATCAACTATAAAGTAGAGTGAATTATATATGTACATATATAATTATTTTTACCTCTCTGAAAAAAAAATATGAAGAAAAATATAAGAAATGGAGAAATGAAAAATATAAAGAAATATGGATTATTAATTGTTGGCAATAAAAATATCAAAGAAATAGAAAAATATCTAATAAATACAATATTAAAGAAATAGAAAGGGAAGAATATTAGGGAGATTTAATAAAATAGAAGGATGTGTGCAATAAACCACATATACATAGATTAGAAAGTGAAATTGGGGTTATAATTAGCAAATTCTGGATGATAGAAACTTTAGAAAGTAATTTTGGGCAATGTATTCAGCATCCCATGGCCAGAAAAACGTAATATGCACGATCTACAATCCAACAGCCACGATCAAGTCTGCACCGAATGCCCAAATGCACCGAATCACCACGATCCAACGATCCATGATCGATCTGCCCGATCCATCGACTGCGATCAAACCCGCAAGAACGCCCAAATGCACCAAATCATTGTGATCCAATAGTCCATGATCAATCCACCCGATCTAACGGTGCACAACGCAGGCGTAGATTTGTTGATCACGAATGAGGATTCGCATGCTACTCTCGAGGACGATCCGAGCGTCCAGATCAAATGCTGCAAAAATAAAATAGAAAATAACTGAAAAATTCAAGAAAATAGTTTCTAAAATTTGGAAATTGGTTTCTAAATTCTAAAAAAATTATTCAAATACACTTGCTATTCTCCTATAATTGGGAGGCACAAAATTTTGAAGAATTGGCAAGTTTCCTACAAGGAACACCACAAACTTACCATTTTATACCATTTCGAACTCTATATAAACCCCACATGCTCACCATTCCTCTAATCCCAACAAACAAGAGTTTAGATTTCCTCTTGTTCTCTAAGCCCTCTTCTTGGCAACCTTCTAACCTTTTTTTTCCCTCTCGTGTGTGAGAAGTTCTTGGTTTGGGGATTTATCTTGAGTGATTTTCTTGGTTCTTGTACGTTGAGAACTCCTGCTTAAACTTTGGCGAGAAAACATTATAAGGTGGAAGTGATTTCTTGAACACCCTTTTTTCTTATTCGAATTACTAGCATGCTCATTGTTTGTTTGGCTTTTGAAATCAAAATAATTTCAGTTTTACTATTCTAAAATATTTTTCAGTTTCAGATTCGACCCTTGTTCGAATTTATGCATTCATAATATTCATGCCATGTTTAGTATTATGTTTAGGCTTTATTTCAAAGAATGACGCATGATTATGGTATTTTCATGATTTGATTTTTAGATTGTTCATATTCTGAATTTATTGATCTTAGTTTCATACTCTGAAGTTTAATTGATGATGCAAGATTTAACAAAAGAAGATGGTGAAAATAACTACGTACCATTATAGCAAACATTGGGGTTGCTATGGATGTTCTTTTCATATGATTAGTTCATATGGTTTTAAGAACAAAGTACTTGGTTGGTGGATAAGTTCTCTTGAGTCCAAAAGTCCAATGAAATTGGCTAAGAAAAGCTATATTTCACTCTAAGGAGATACTTTGTTAAGAACATCAAGGGCTTAAAAATCTTTTTGGCCTAAAGTCTCAACTTTAAATAAATTGATGCTTGAAATGCCTAATGTATGCAAGTGTTTAAAATATGAATGTGTTATTGGTTTGAATTTGAAAAATGGTTGCTTGAAATATATCCACTAAGCTTTGTGCTCACCCCTTCCTCTTTTTTTTTTAGAAATTAAATTATGAAGACCATGAAATTTGGATAGTTTAGCATGTTTCTATTTTTTAAAAGTTTCCTTTTAATGTAAGGGCATGTTGCCTGATTTTGAATAAATCTTTCGCTGAAATTTAATTTTTATTTTAGAGGTTATGAATTTCTTTTGATCAACAATGTAATAGTTTACTTTTACATTAGAAAGGTATGTATTTTCCTTTTTATGAATAAAAGAGTTGAATTTTTCTTTATCCTTAACTGCCTTGATTTTATTAAGTAGAAATTTGTATTCTTGAATTTACTCTAAGGCATGAAGTTGTAACACCTCAATTTTCGATCAGACTTTTGTTCACGTGTTACATCACATGTGGATTGTCGCCCGATGAAAAACGAGATGCTACTAAAATTTTCTTCTGTCAAAACCTTTTTATTCGGAATACTGTTCAAAATCATTAGTTTCCAAACAAATGTCTAGATAATCTCTCATATGAAATAAAAGAATTAAAACGACTTCCTGAGACATTCACTGGTTTCATTAATACGACTCATCAAGTACTGCAGCGGAAAATATTTTAAAACTACTCATTCATGACAAACCATTGAAAAGTGAAATGACTAAAGTTAAACCAGTGTAAATGCATTAAAATAATCCAGTACAATACATAAAACACGGTTCCCAAGTCACCTATCCCTGACAACCTCCCCATGAGGCGTCCATTTCAAAGTGCAGGTCTTCTGGAGTAAGTCAATATACTCTACGTCCAAGTGTACCTGAAAAATATAAAGGGTGAGCTCGAAAGCCCAGTGGATCATTCCTACACATCACAGGCATTATACAGACACAATCCAAAACATTACAAACACTTTCAAACATTAGGCATTTCAATCATTAAATTGTTTGTTGTAACCTAAACCGGAAGAGTTGGTTAGACTCCCAATATTCCTTTGTGATCTAGGATGGATAAGCACATGCAATTTGGCTAGAAATAAGAAATTAAGAATATCAACATCCAAAGATAAGTAATGTTCTGCAGTCTATTACTTATCCCCATGCACGCCATGCGGCCTGTACATGTGAATCACAGTCTAAGGGACAGTAATGCTATGTAGCCACTTACTAAGTAACGCTATGCAGCTTGTTCCCAAAATATCACCGTCAAAGGTAAGGAACGCTATGCAGCCTATTCCTTATGATTCCCAAGACAATGAAATTTGCTATCGACACTAAGGGTCAAGAATATTTACGACGCTATGCAGCCTGTCGTACCGGTGTGTGGGATTCTTATTTAACCATCAATCTTAATTTAGTGAAGCAATCATGCATTCAAGCCCAAACATTTAATCAACATGATATCAGAAATAGATCAATGAAATATCACATGAGCGGTAAATCTTAATAGAAATCATGTATAATGGTAAATCATTCGGCAATTCAACAATTTCAACCAAAGCATCCAATTCCAACAATTCAAATCAACCTTTTTTTTCAAAACATTAACAACCTATAATCTATTCAAACAATGTCTTGAATTTTAAATCCGCATAATACATGTGAGAGAGAAAATCATGCCCACCCAAATTCTTGGCGATTTCTTATCTCCTCGTAACTAGCGATTGTCCTAAAAATTTTATCTGCAAAAATCATTGTATCGTAATAATATCTCAAGCAACATTCCTATAATTTCCTACTAATAATTTTCATACTTAATTAATTCGTCACCAATCTGATTTTTCTTAGTTTAAGCACTAATCTTTTGATATAATTAAGTCTAGATTAATAATCCCCATTTCTTTTTACTTTGTTTATCAAATAATCATGTTTAATTGCATAATCCAAAATTAAAATAAATTTTCCTTACCTATTATCACTGTTAACACCCAATAATGAAGAGCTGCCTCCTTGCTTCTCTACTTTCCAGCAGTTCTCTTCTTCATCTTCATTTCATCTTTATTCTTCTCGGACCAATAGCAGCAGCAGCTGCACAGCTCCTTCACGGTTGGCAATCTCAAATCAATTCATGGCACCAGTAGCACATCTGCTTCCCATTCACGGTAGCAGCAACTCATGCATGGTCCTCTGCATTTGTCTCAATTTAACGCAGCAGCCACTTCTCTTTCTCATTTCGGCAGCAGGGGACAGCAGCAACTGTCACTCCAAGCAGAGCACCGTCAATTCTTCCTCGGTCTGCAACAACAGCCCTGTTCAATTCAGAAATTACGTACTAACAGCAGCTTGCATGGCTTCCCATTTCACTCCCCTTCTCCGTTCGCCAATAGCTGCAACGACCAGCCATAGCTACCACAACCTGTTTCATGTTCTCTCTATTTCTGTCTTCCTCTGTTCATGCACCCCTGCCCCACAGCAGCAGTAGCAGCGTCAATAGTAGCAGCAACACGAGCAGCAGCAACAGCAGGCTGTAATGGCAGCAACAGCTGCCTCTTTTCATCTTTTTCGTTCGACCTTCATCTTTGCACCATTCCACAACAGTCCGTAGCAGTAGCGGGTGCAAGGCAACAATAGCAATAACAGAACACTGTCCCTCTGCTCTCAAGTTCCAACCCAGAATTTTTCATATGAATTCTGGTTTCTTACTTAAACATTACGGTTTTATTTGCTCAATTCCAGAATACATTTGCTGTTGTTTTTCTTCATGCTCTATTTTCGATTCCCTCTGTTTTCAGCCACCAAACGAACCCAAAACACAGAGCACGACACACCAGCAGCACGGTGTCCCAATTCTTTCTCGTTCGGTGATAACAGGAGCAGCAAACCAGCAGCTGCATTTGCTCCTCCTCTTTCATTCCTCGGACAGCACGTGAACCACACAGTTATTATGAAGCAGAGCTTTGATGCTCTGATTCTTCTTCTTTCTTCACGTTAAACAGCTCCCTGTTTGTTCGGTTACAGCAGCATGCAGCAGCTCAAGCGCTGCTCTCTTCTCCTTCATTTCGTTAGCTACAGCTCACCTTCTTCCCTCTTATAAATCAGAGCACCGCCAATTCCGAAGTCACGCGATCGTTCGCGCACCATCTTCACCGCCCTAAATTTTTGAGTTGGTTCTCCCATTCCGGCGTCTCCCGTACGCCAACTCTCTTCCCTCCTTCGTTTGCTTAAGTTAGCTTACTCATCTCATTATACATAAGACTTAAGTATAAATTTATATCAATTTATTTAGCACTTAATATATATTTAGTTCCTAAGCATACTAAATCATATTATAGACTTGTAAGCTATATATATTGATAATGTACTCTCCTTATTCATTTTAACCTTTCTATCCTGTACAACATTTATATTTTTATCTATTGATTTATTTATTATTATTATTATTATTTTCTCACTAATTCATAATAACTCTCAACTTATTATTTTCGCTATTTATTTACTAAAAATGCTTTATTTTATTTATCCAATTATTTGTTCGCGACATGACACAATCACGAAGTTACGGGGTGTTACAGAGGTATTGAAAAATAGAAAATCAAGTGTGTGTCACTTGTAAAGTAACATGGACCGAGACACCAAATGGTTAAGTACACTGTCAAAGAATGGTGGTTATGTCCAATACAGAAAGAATGTGGGGGTTGAGGTGTTACACACCATATATCCAAAAATCGAGATGATTGGCCAAGATTCGGGTAAAGTACCTTCAGTGGGCTCTAAATAAGGAAGGTTTCTAAGGAAAAATGCCTTGGGCCAAACTATACCTTAAAATTTTTGTCTTGATCATACGGTTCCAAAACTATAGGTTATACACCTAAATTCCTAGTGGTTAGGGAGATATTAATTTGTTTTTTTAATTTATGTGAACCCATGAATGCATAGCCACCCAAAGCATGTGCAATTCACATGGGTAGAACACCATAATCCTGTGCACCCCACCCTACCCAATCACCTTGGAATGTCTTCCCTGATTTGAACACATGTAAAATGATCTTATGCACCACATTGATGATTCAATACACCCACAAGAGGCATCACCTATAGAATCCATAAAAGGATGATCCCATGTACAACTATGTAGTGATTATGTGCACCTCGTTGCCAATTAAGCCAAACTGGCCTACATGTGTGTATGTGTGAGTTTGCACATGTGACAATCCCTATTAGAAGATTCTAGAACAAAAATGATACTCTTAATCTCATCCTAGCCATCACCTTTAAGGGGGGAAAAATTAAGATGAAAAGTATATATGTAGTGATCTCATGTATACATGGCGCCAAGATTGAGGGATTCCCTCCAAAAACACCCAAATTTGATTCTAGCTTCAAAGGGAGAGTTTCCTTGTGCAAGATTTCAAAATTAGAGTGTGATATGTTGTCTCTCATGCTTTGGCATCATACACCCACTAGCTGGACGTCTAAAGGAAAGAGAAGAAAAAAACATACCTTTTTTTGCCTAAGTGTGATGAGCAAGGAAAGGAATCAAAGGGGAAATATATGAGAGAATATTCACTTTCTCTATGGGACGTCCAAGACAACTTTAGAAGGGTTCTAGAAGAACTTTTGTCTCTAAAATTGAATTAGAAATAAAGACTAGCAAGATCACTAGTGGGCCGACAAAAGAGATATGCATACATGGCAAAATATGCACAGTTACCATGTCCTACCTTTAGTGTTTGGAATGTTGCCCAAATGAGAGTGGCTGCACTAGCTGCCCAAAGAGCTGCCCATAGACGTCCCTTAGTTTGTTTGAAAACTATAAATATCCCCCTTCATTGTTCACAAATCATTCATTCCAAGAGAAAGTGAAAACGCCACTAGTGTGCTCTCTTCTTCTTCTTTCTCTTCTTCTTCTTGACGTCTCACTTTGTGACTAAGGAAGGGCTTCTAGTTTCAAAGTTTTATTGATCATTAAAGAGTGGTTTTGTGGAGACTTGAAGTGACAAAACGTTGGGGGAAACGCTACTGGATTTTTGGGAAAGATCTAAAGCTAAGGTAGAAGTTGCCCTCTTAAACCTTTTTTATAGTTAAGCTATTAGCATGTCCATTTTGATTGATTTGTTTTTCTAAAATTTTTTTTTGTTTGTTTCAGTTTTCTGTTTCCATTCATGCAATGTTTTAGATTCATAAATGTTTAAGATCATGCCTATTTTTATGATCATTCATGGTAGTATCATGTTTAGGGATGAGTTCCAAGTTTTGGTGCACGATTTTGAATTATGAATGATTTGTTTCATGCGTTTTTAAATTCTGAAATTTATTTTTCAGTTTATTGTATGATCTAGAAAATTATTATTATTTCTTGAACATGAAATCTAAGATGAAAAAAAAATAGTGATACGTACCACGTACCATCATAGTTGTTTGAGTAGCACTATAGGTGTTTTCTTCTTATGATTAGTTCATGAGGTCTATAAGACCTAACTGATTGGTTGGTGGGTTAGAATCCCTAAATCCAAAGTCCAATGAAATAGACTAAGAAATGTCCTATTTCACTCTAAGGAGTCACTTAGTTGAGAACATCAAGGGTTGAAAAACTCTTTTGGTCTAAATTACAACTTTCACAATCTAAATGTTTGAAAGTGGTTGGAATATGTATGTGTTAATGTCTTGAATATGAGGATAGTTGTTTAAGATCTACTGAGCTTTGTGCTCACTTTTCCTTTAACATTTTTGAAGAATTTGAACTTGTGAAGTAAAATGTGGGACGCTTCCCTTTTAGAGTCCTTTTATCTTGAAATTTTCTATGTAGGGCATGTTTGCCCACTTGTGTCTTTAATTCCACTGCAGACATTTTTATTTTTATATACTATTCTCTATGATTAAATAAAGAGTATGAATTTCATTTTATCTTTTACAATGTAGCCTTGTACATTTTTATTAAGGCATGGGATATTAGGATTAGAAAGTCAAGTGTGTGTCACTTGTAAAGTAACACCGGCCAAGCCCGCTAACTAGTTAAGTCCATTGTCTAAATGGATAAGTTCATTGACTAAAAGGTAAAGTCCAATTAAGAACACGAGGGTTAGGGTGTTCAATAATCTAGCCCCTTTAAAAGAATTTTGTCCTCAAAATTTACAAGAATGTTACCTATGTGATGTTTTCTAATCAAGTGTTCTTGGTGAAGAGATCTAGGTACTTTGTTTGTATCTTACTTTCCAACTCCCAAGTTGTTTTTCTAGGTCATGATGTCTCTATAGGACCTTGACCAAAGGAATGTCCTTGGTCTTGAGACTCTGCACTTTACTTTCTAATACTCTGACCACTAGTTCTTCATATGTTGCATTATCCTGAAGTGTGATGTCTTCCTAGTATATGACATGTTCAAGGTTCGGCTTGAACTTCCATAGCATCGACACATGGAATACATTATGAATTGAGGACATTTTGTTCGACAGATCCAATTCGTAGGCACAGTCACCAATCTGCCTAAGTATCTCAAACAGATCTATAAACCTTGATGCTAGCTTTCCCTTAAATCCAAACCATTTGATCCCCTTCTGTGGGTTGATCTTTAGAAAAAATCTATCAGCTAGTTGGAACTCTAAGAGTTTTCTTCTTTTATCAACATAGGTCTTCTGCCTACTCTGAGCTGTAGCTAACTTCTTCTGAATCTATTAAAGTTGTGTGTTCATTTCCTCAACCATCTCCAGTCCTATGAGCACTTGATCTTCAAAATCGGCCTAACATGACGGTGATGTGCAAGGTCTACCATAGAGCACTTCATATGGAGCCATCCAGATGCTCGCCTAATAACTGTTGTTGTAGGCAAACTTCATCAAATATAGATATTTGCTCCAATTCCCCTCAAAAATCAAGTACACATGTTCTTAACATATCTTCTGATATCTGAATAACCCTCTCAAACTGCCTATCTATTTGAGGATGAAATGTTGTGCTCATAGTGAGTCTGTTCCCAAGCTCTTTTTGTAAGTTCTACCAGAACTGAGACGTGAATTTGGGATCTCTATCTGACACTATAGTCTTGGGAATACCATGCAGTCTCACAATCTCTTTAACAAACATTTGTCCAAGTTTCTCAACTGAATCTATACATCAAATAGGTAGAAAATGAGCTACCTTCATTTGTCAATCCACAATAACCCATACGATGTCTTCCCCTTTCCGATTTGTAGGCAGGCCACTAACAAAATCCATTGTAATATAGGAAGTGGTTGCAATAGTCCTGATAGTTTTCTGTGCTCATCCTTCACCTGCTGACATGTTAGACACCTAGAGATGTACTCGGCTATGTCCCTCTTCATACCTCTCCAGCAGTACGTTTTCCTCAAATTTTGGTACATTTTCTTCCCACTTGGATGTATTGTATACTTTGTTTGATTAGCTTCATCCAATATGGTTCTTTTACTTTGTCCAACACTTGGCACACACATTTTATTCCCCAATCTCGCTTTTCTACTCGTCTCTGATTTGGTTTACAATATTCGGCTGGGAAGTAAGGGATATAGATATGTTCTTTTATTGTTCATAGTTATACCCAGAGTATACTTACTAATCAGCTGCTACATCTACCCCATTTCTTCATCCTTCTTGCTAGATTTTTATTTGAGTGCATCGGCCACCACATTGGCCTTACCTAGATGATAATGTAGCTGAAAGTCATAGTCTTTTAGGAATTCTATCTACCTCTACTACTGAAGATTCAGTTCCTTCTAAGTATAAATATACTTGAGGCTCTAATAGTCTGAGTACAAATCAAAGCTCTCTCCATAGAGATAGTGCCTTCAAATCTTTAATACAAATACGATCGCAACTATCTCCAGATCATGGGTAGGGTAGTTCTGTTCATGGGTCTTCAACTATCGTGAAGCATAAGCCACTACCTGTCCCCCTTGCATCAGTACCCAATCTAATCAATGAAGCATCTGTGTATAGGGTGTACCTCACACCATGAATAGGTGTGGTTAAGACAGGTGTTGAAGTTAACCTTGTCTTCATGTAATACCCCAGAATTTTGTCAAATAATTTAAAATAAATAAAATAAGTCAAATAAATTAATTTCAAAGATTTTAAGAAATTTTGGGTGCAAATGGTGGGTTGGCACAT
>JAJIYU010014737.1:0-13060 GCA_030144865.1 Tinospora cordifolia
TTTTTTTTTATAATCTGAGTTTATTAATCATTTTATTTGTTCAAAACCTTAGTATAAGCCAATATTTGTTTAAGACCCTAAAATATAGTTAATTGTTAACCATATCCAGAAATTTGATTTAATTTACTTTTAATTGATTAATCACTTTATTTGTTTAAACTTTATTATAAGCATCAACATGTAATAATAATGTTATCACTTAATTCACTAATGATTTAAATTAACCAATATTTCATTTATTTATTTATTTTTTCCAATCATTTAAATTAACCAATATTTTATTTATTTATTTATTTTTTCCAATCTTAATCGAGAGCTTGAAAAATACGTTTCTTTTTTCTCATGTTTTTCTACAAAATAATATTTTACTTTATTTTGACTCGTGAAGTAACAAGCTCGCAACATTCCGAGGTATTACAATCTATCCCCCTTAAACAAAATTTCGTCCACGAAATTTGAGTCAAGTTATCAGTGTCATCAAGCGGTCCATCTTTCCAATGGTCCACCACATTTCTGTTGCGCCACTCTGATCCTACATTGAGAATCCTTCCACATACCACTAAGTCGTATTTTGCAGATTTATGAATATAATTAGGATATCAATTCACTCGCATTAGATTTATTGTCTTATAATACTACTGAATGCGAGTTTAGTGTTTCTTTGAAAACATTTTCTGAAAATCAATTAAGATTTCTTCGAATCTTTCCCTAACTAAACAAAACCATAATAGCTATCACCTTCTAGCTTCAAACCTCATCTCTTCAATTATCATTGATGATCTTGGAATGATAGACGTCCTATTTACAGTGGACAAATTTTGATATAGCCTTCTTTATGAATTAACACTGAGAAGGCCTATCAGTTCGCATTCGTTGACTCGATTCAATACTAGTACTGTGATCTCCAACTCAGGTATCATTCCTAACATTCCTGACATCTCCCTTCCAAGAATTGTCGAAGCTTAACCATAAACTAGTGTATGCTCTCTCTTGGAATGAACTTAAGCCATTCAGATAATTCTATCTTCTTTCATCATGTAGTCTTGCAGTTTTCGTGGTGAATCACTGTAGCTTTTAAGATCAGTCTTCGCCACAGATAGTTCGAACAAGTACTTGTCTAATTATACTATTGTATCATTTCAGCCTTGGGCGATTGTGTTCTTACAATTACTCTATACCAAGAGATCAGTGGTCATTATCTAGAATTAACTACTGCAGTAATAGAGTCAGACCATACTGACTGAAAATACGTGTGAAACATCCATTCCAAGAATGATAGTTGGATCCTTGGAGATCCAAGCATTTGAAGAAGATTATTCGACTGACAACCAAGAATTTGAGCCACCAAGTTCGGCATTGATCTTCAAGAGAGCATTTGTCACGGATTGGTCATTAACCCTTGTTGGAGCAATGCATTGAGTCACAATACCAAAATTAGCTAGACTTTTCTTCATCCAAAGACCATATATAGTAAATATTTTTCTCTCTAGCCTATGATAACGAATGAAATGAGATATGCTAAGAAGTGTAACTTGTATCTGTTCAAACATCTGCTCAACTCGGATAGAGGGAGAAGTTCTCCTAGCTTGAAGGTTCTCTTTAAATATGTCAAATGGTTAATTTACAAAAATTTCCTTCTACTCTCCCCATTTGATAAGATCTCGAACACAACTACGTATGTCACAATGAACGAAAAATATGCAATAGCTAGTGTTCTATTTTGTTGGTTGTACTTACCTAATCCCACCTGTGATGTCACTATTAGCTACAGGGCTTTCACCATTTACACTCAATACTGAGAGTGATCTCTAATCTACTCTCTTGGAGATCTCAGCTATTTGTTTTTTTTTCTACTATCACTCCTTTGGTCTGGCTTGTTTCTACTCTCGCCCATGCACGCTCAATTGCAGAGTTTTGATGGGATCCGGTGCATTAGTGCTGGTATGATCGCACCCTTTTATTTCTTTATTCTAAATTTTTTGCTAGGTACCTAACACAATCTAAGTTCCTTGGTCTATATCCTTTTCCTTACCGCCTATTTGTCTTGGCTTTTTTTTTTCAAGATTATTGCTCTGTTACCTATGTTGCTTCTCTTCGGGTCTCCAGCAATCTGCTCTGACGGTGCCCTCTTATGCTCGACTTTTCTACTTGTTCCTATTCTAAGCCATTCTCACTCGTCTACCACCAATAATATGCCGGTCCCCCCAATTTGATATACCGCTAACGTCATCCTTCTAAGTCCAGTCACTCCCATAGCTTTCAGATGCTGATTTATTTCAATGGGCAACCTTTCTACCGAAAAGGGATCAATCGTGCCTTAAAACGTACCTAAGTCTCAATATCGGGGATTCATTCAACAATTTCCACTATTCCTTGTTATAAATGACTGTTCTACTCCCTGGCACCATGTCTGTAAACCTACTCGTCTGATGAGTTTGGGATTGTAGCTACATCTGAGGCGCTAATTGCACTAATGATTGTACTGGTGTCAGAGTAGATGTCGATAGCTATGGTAATGCCAACGACCGTAGAGTCTACACTACTTGTTCCGTAAGTCTTGGAATAATTTCCAATTTCACTTTCTAAGAAATCTCTGTTATCAATTCCAGGATTACTAAAGTCTCTTAAGTCATTACCACCCTCGAAGTGCTCTCACCACCCAGTACAGTCTCATCTCCCACCTCTTGACATGAACAACAAGTCAAGAATGTAACTCGACGTTCCATGATCTATTCATGTTAAGTTGAAGAACAACGTTTATTTTATATGTATACATCTATATATAGCTATCTTCTGTTTTTTTCCGGTATCGTGACCCATCTTATTGACTACTACTTCTTGTACGCCTATGCCATCTCACGTTTCTTGTGCTAGGGTGACTCTAGGTGCATAGTTTCTAAGTTCTCGATTTGTCTCAGTTGTCTAGGGGTTTATGCTTCTAAGTTGGCAGTATCTTGTCAGTTTCTGGGAACAGGAATTTGGGTTACAATACTTAAATAATGAAACTACATATATAACAACCAACCATGCACAACCAAACAAACAATACACGCTAGCATAATGCAATCCTGAAGCTTCCATCTGTGCTTCCAGGTCCGTATGCCCCATCCCACACTTGCCCTTCCAGCCAGAGTTGCATTACACCCAAACAATGGCGTAAGTGTCTCGATATCCACAGTTGCCACATCCCACTGTGTTGATCAGGCACAATGTAACATGTGCATCCGCAGACTTACTCTAAAGCTGGCACAAGCCCCACCATACTGTACCGCCTCATCCCAGTACAATATAGTGCGTACAAGTTCAGTCAAAGAAATCGATCACTCACCAAGCATGGTCCATCATTCTCCAAATCCAAGATTCCTCCGTACCCCCAAATCCCTATGTACCCCATCCTACATAGAGACCAGAGATATAGGCTCCTCCCAAATTCAGGTCCTAACCAAACAAGTGTGTGTTCAACCACATTATCAGTTTCTAACCTGTGCCCTAAAGTCTTTTAATTTATTTATGATCCATTCTGCTCCCGGGACAACACTCGATCTCTACCTAGACCTAGGGTCTCATTACTTCACTTGGCTAGTGTATCCTTCAGTAAGATTGCCAAGCTTGACTTTATCCAATTTCTATGTGACACCGCCGTCTTAAGTTCTGGACCTTTCCTGCATAGGTATCAATCCTCAAGGATGTCTTTCCAAAGTAGAAGTCAAACCGTCAGGAATGTCTACCCCGTAGAGACATCAATTCTCAAGGATGCCTACCAGTACTCGAATCATACCTGCGACAGTGAACTCAAGCATGTGGCACCACCCTAGTCTTTTCCTAGACTTCTAGCCACCTAATATTAATCTCTATCCAATTTTATACAATTATTTGCCATGATGTCATCCATTTCAAGTACTGTCATCTTGGACCTTTTAGAATAATAATGAAACCTTCTAGGACCTTTAATCAACATAAAAGTTAACCTTCTGGTACATACTTCCGCAGAAGAAGATCTAACCAGATCAGCCCTTCAGGAACCTTTATTCTAAAAGAAGGTTAACAATCAGGGATCATTATCTCTATTCAGATCATATCAATAACAGTACTCAAATGTGCTGGCGTTACTTACTTTCCTCTAGACTTCTACCCATGCTACTCTTTTTCAAAATCATATTCAAAAAAATTCATTTTTCGATCAAAGCAAACCTGATTAAATTCATTTTCAGTGAAAATCAAATTCAGTAAAATCTTCATTTCAATGAAAATCATATCCAGTGAACTTCAGTGTAGCCCAGTGTATCATAATACTGAGCTCTGATACCATATTTGTAACACCCTAATTTTCGACCGGACCTCCGTTCACGTGCTACCTCACGTGTGGATCGTCGCCCGATGAGAATCGAGATGCTACTAGAAAATTTCGTTCTGTCAAACTCTCTTTCTTCAAAATCAAACTCGTAACCCTTGATTCTCAAGTCAATGTCTATAAAGATATTCTATGCAAGATAGAAAAATCAAAATAATTTTTCCGAATAAATCATATGCAATGCAGCGGAGTACTTTTAAAACTATTCATTTAAACCAAAATCGTTACATAAAGAAGGTCATTGAAAGATAAAACAATCGAAACTAAAACCAATGTAGGTACATTAAAACAATCCGGTAAAGTGCATGAAATAAGACTTCCAAGTCACCTATCCTAGACAACCTCCCCTTGAGGTGTCCAATCAAAGTGCGAGTCTTCTGATGTAAGTCAACATACTCTATGTCCAGGTGTACCTGAAAAATAAAGTGGGAGTGAGCTCAAAAGCTCAATGGATCGATCCTACACATCGCATGCATTATACAAACCCAATCCAAAACATTACAAACACTTTCAAACATTAGGCGTTTCAAACATTCATTTAATTTTGGTCGAAGTCAAAACCGGAAGATGATTGAGATGCCTTTCGGTATTCCCTGTGATCCAATCCAATCATAATCATAGAGGCCTCAGGTGGTACCATCTAAAATCAATCATATCTCAGTATCACAATTCAAGAGAGGGTACTTATCTAGACTCGTACTGTCTCTCAAAGACTTCGAGCTGTCGCAGGCAGCTCAGGGTGGGAATAGCTACAATCCGCCTTGCGGCTCGTCAATCGCATCGGTACGTGGATTCTTAATAAACCATCGTCTTGTTTTTGTTTTTCAAACAATCTCAATCACATTAATCATCATACAATTACACTAGAACATATAAGCCAAACTATACTTGCAAGTTCACATGATAAGGTGCATAAATAAACAATGGGATCTGCCTAGTCATGTATGTCATAAGTGAGTGAATCTAGATGCAAGATCATGTCATAACTAATTATGCATGGATTAAATAGTTCATCACACTTTACAAATCATTCAAAGAAGTCAAACAATTTCAGTCAATTTCCTAGTAAAATTTTAATTACCTAGAACTATTCTATCAAATGCTTTGAATCTTAAATCCGTATAATACAAATGAGCAAGGAAGTCACGCCCACCTAAATTCGCCGATCTTCAGGGCTCCCTTACTTTCCTTCGTGCCACTCGATAGTCTATAGTGTAAAGATCTGAAATTTAACGCTTAATAACATTATTCTTAAGCTTAATTTATTTTCTAATTAATTATGAAGTATAAATATCAACTTGGACTATTTTTGAGTTAATTCTAAATTCTAGAATTTCGTATAGTCAAGCTAAAACGATTTATAAATTCTTAGAATTTCTTGATTTAAAATTAAGCTTTTATAATTAATTCCTAAGCTTCTAAAACTTATTTATTTTTAAATAAATAATTCATTTAGTTATGAACAATTAACTTACAATATTAATACTTTTATTTCTAATATTTTAAACTAAGTCTTGAATTTCTATTTTTATCCAGTAATTCCTCGCAGATTTAAATAATCTATTTAGATCGTAATTAAATTTTGTTACGAACAAAATAAGACTTCTTGATGTTATATGTTTTGTTTCAGAGCCTAAAATTTTATTATTTTCTTATAACGAACTTTTAAACTCCTAGGGTTTATTTTTCATGTCTTTAACTAATTTACTTTATTAAATTATAGACTTATCCTAACTTAAAAGATTAATTAATTTAATGTTTATTAAATCGCTTAATTTAATCCTCATGTTAATCATTTAATAAATAATCTAAGCATAAATTTACTTAATTTGAATTATTAAGTAAATATTTTAAACTAATTTTTTGTATAATTAATTCATGTAATTTCTATTGGAATAAAACATTTTTATTATTTTCTATTTGAATCTTATTTATTGTCACAATTTAATTCCTAATATTCGAAACTTCGAATTTTCAAAGTTTTGATATTTATATTATAAGTATCTACTAAATTTCACAAGTACCAAAATGATATTTTACTAAAATATTGAACAAGTCTTTGATTTCACTAAGTTTTATGAAGAATTTAATTTTTTTTAATTCTTAATTTTCGCATCTAAAATTAAAGAACGATAATTTCTAAATTTTGTATAATTTAATTTAAAAATTAAAATATTATACCTTTATGATTCGCATTCGAAATTAGATATTGTTGTTAATAGTCTTTGTCACGAAAACAAAACGCAATAACATCTGCTGGTTCGATCTTCTTCTTCACGTTCTCTATCTGGCAGCTGCAGCAACACACACCTCACGTTCAAGCTGTAGCAACCGTTCATCCCAACCAGCAACACCCCCAAATCTCTTCTCCTTCACAGAATCTGTTTTTGTTTTTGTTATTTTTTTTAACTGTAGAACCAAAAATGAAACCCAGATTCACAGCACCACCATAATTCATTCCTTTCTTCCTTGACGGTGCTCCTTCCAACTTCTGTTGAACAATCTACCACTCAACCAAAATCAAATCTAGCTCCAACTCTCAATCCACTAACAGCAACGCACTCACCAATGATCTTCGTTCTTTCCTCACACAACTGTAATTCCTCTGTTTTAACAATCGAAAAAACCAGCATCCAAGAATTAGACACCGTCAACTCCTCTGTTTCACGATCGGCCAAACCTAGAGATTAAATCTCCCATCTCCTCTGTTTTGGCTACCGGATGGACCCAAGATGGAGAAACTTTTTTTTTCTTTTGCTATCCAACAAATCAGGCACGTTGAGCTCAAAAATTTCAACATCAACAATTTAATCACTCCCCTTCTTCGTCCACTACTATTCACGATCAGGAAGACCAGAAAATGAGTCCAAAAGAAAAACTCCCAGCCGTTGCATCTTTGATTTCAGCTGAATTCACAATCCAAATCCACAAGACCAGAAATCATGGTTCTTCATCTTACCTTCGCGACCAGCAAATAGTCAACACACACAAAAATCAGAATCAATCACAAAACCAACTCCTCAAAATCATTGTCTGCAGCCTATCGCCTCCGTCCGAATCACGCACCAGCAGCTGAAAAACCCCAGAATTTCTGGGTTTTTCGTTGTCTTCATTCACCTTGTTCACGGCTCAAAACACAAAATCTGAAATGCCAAATTGCAACCCTCATTGCTGCAACTTCGTTCTTCATTTAGATAATGCTCTGCATACCAGTTACTTCGGTTCATAGCAACAGCAACGCCATCCTTCTTTCCTCTATTCAGCTCACCCCCTATTTTAATACTCTCTACTCTGTTCTCTATTCTTTCCTTCGGCCGAACCAGAACCAAAAAATTCTGGTTTTCTCATCTTCTTCTGTATCCGTCCGAGCACCGCCCAAACTCCCATCAAAATCCAGAAAATCCCAAGATTATCTCGAGCAATCGAAACCAGAAACTTCTGGTTTCAATTTCAAGCACTGATATCCAGATTTTTTTTCTGAATTTCGGACCCTTTTTTTTTCTTATAATCTGAGTTTATTAATCATTTTATTTGTTTAAAACCTTAGTGTAAGCCAATATTTATTTAAAACCCTAAAATATAGTTAATTGTTAACCATATCCAGAAATTTGATTTAATTTACTTTTAATTGATTAATTACTTTATTTGTTTAAACTTTATTATAAGCATCAACATTTAATAATAATGCCATCACTTAATTCACTAATGATTTAAATTAACTAATATTTTATTTATTTATTTATTTTTTTCCAATCTTAATTGAGAGCTTGAAAAATACGTTTCTTTTTTTTTTCTCATGTTTTTCTACAAAATAATATTTTATTTTATTTTGACTCGTGACATAACAAGCTCGCAACATTCCGGGGTGTTACATATATATATATATATATAACAAATGAATAATGCGAGTATAACAAACGAATAATACATGTATAATATTTGAATAACATACAAATATGCGTAAATAGTGGTATAATTTGATAATAATATCTGACTAATTCGATTATAAAAACTATTCGGTTGTTTGGCGAAAAATTTGGGAATAACTTGTGAATAATGCGGGGATAAATGAATAATACGTGCATATATATATAATGTACTTTATTTTTTCCAGAATAATGAGGGTATAACAAATGAATAATTCATGTATAATGTCGTTGAATAGTGGTATACTGTGAGAATAATTTCTGAATAATGCGGGTATAACAATTGTTTGGTTGCTTGATGTGAAAATTTGAGAATAACATGTGAATAATGCGAGGATAAATGAATAATGCGCGCATATATAAATATATCTATATCTGTAATATATGTACATTATTTTTGACTGAATAATGCTGGTATAACAAACGAATAATTCACGTATAATTTAGGTGAATAGTAGTATAATGTGAGAATAATTTCTGAATAATGTGGGTGTAACAATTGTTTGGTTAATTGATGTGAAAATTTGGGAATAACATAAGAATAATGTAAAGATAAACGAATAATGTGCGTATATATATATACACACTTTATTTATCACTGAATAATGTGGGTATAACAGACGAATAATTCATGTATAATGCGGGTATAAAAATTCTTTGGTTGCTTGGTGTGAAAATTCGGGAATTACATGTGAATAATGCGCGAATATATATATATATATATATGAGAATTACAAATAAAAATGCATGTGTTATATAATAGATTATATATGCACAATAGGAACTTATATATGTTGGATTATGTAACACCCACAAATTTTGTATGAATTTCAAATAAAATGTTGCGTTTGAGAAATTTATAATATTTTTTAGACATAAATTACATGTGTATTGTCAGGACCCCTTCCCTAGGCCGAAGGACAGCCCGACCGGCACAGTGACTCAACAAACTCACTTATCGAGCCGAGTTTGTCCAATCACTGTTAAGCCCTTACATTCCAATTTCTATGACAAACGACATCAGAGTAATTTAAACGTTCATACTATAAGGTGCGAAATTATCATGTCCCAAAAGTACAGTTTGACCAGTAAACAATTACAGACATACAAAATGTGACCGACCCCAAATAGAAACAAAAGAAATAGAGGATCACTCCGGGACTAGGCTATTACCACGCCTTTCCCTCTATCGGCCGCTGAGGAACCTGAAATGTTAGTAGAGTTGTGAGCCTAAAGGTCAACGTGGCTCAGTGAGTAGTAAAACTAGCGTATTACCTAACCGGCATCCAAAAAAAAAGTTGTGTATGTATGCATGAATAGTAATGGTGAAACAATTTCTTAAGAATCATGGTATGTCATAAAAACAGTTATAAATAATGCAACAGTTTGAAGAATAACAGTTTAAACATATACAGCTCAAAACGATATCAAGACTAGGGTTCAAATCATCAAATACAACCCTATGGTCATCGCTCGAACGGGTCATGAGTCAGGCGTACCGGCCACTCAAGCGGGTCAAGGGTTAGGCGCATTCATTGAACACCCTAACCCTGCGCGCGATCCTCAAGTGTCGTGCTCGAGTGGGTCTGAGGCTAGGCGCACTGATCATATGTTCTAACCTCGACATTCGGTCCTCGAGCCTAACCAATCACATCTTGTACCCTGACCCTGCGCGCGAACCTCGAGCCTATGATCTCCTTATCAGTGTACAACTACATATATTTCAAATCAATCCTTATAACTCAATACGAGAAACCATTCAATCGATTACAATTTCAATCATTTTCCATGCAAGGAATACAATAAGGTAACAACTAAATTAAACTACTCAACTTGGGTCCCGTGCACCAATGTCCCCTCAATACTCGGCCGAGTCCCCCGATCTATGCTCCAATCTGTGTTACGTTAGACCAATTTTAGTTCATCATGAAACATTGCTTAATTTGGTCCTACTATTCCTAATGGGTCTCAGTCAATTTGAATTTGAATCGGTCAAACTTGGTCAACTAGGTCAAACTAGGTCAACCTAGTCAAAATTGGTCAACATTGGTCAATTTGGGTTAGTTTGGTCAAAATCAAGTCAATTGGGTCAAAATTCTTAATTTTCAACACTTAGTCAATTCCAAGCCTTTTAGTTTAATTTGCACAGCAAATTTGCTGATTTTCTTGCAATCAATCCAACCATTAGATTTACGCAAAACTTTCCAAATTTGATTCAGACCCTACAAATATTCACCAGAATTTTATGTTTCTATTTTTGGATTTCAATTGATACGTTTTCCAACTGAAATAACAGGAACCTTCAATTCTGGATTTTCCTTTCTATCTATAGAGTGGAGTTCTTGAATTTCCTGTGATAAATGCGACCGTTGGATTTGTGTGAAAATTTCAAGATTTGATCTAAATCATTCAAATGTTCAAATTTTCTGATCTCATTTACTACGGTTTTTGAGTGGAATCATAGAGGTGCTCAAATCTGGTCCTAGTTGTTCTAACTGCATAGCAGGACTTCACAATTTTTCTGCTGTCAATTCGTATATCAGATTTGTGCAATATTTTCTAGTAATAATATCTACTTCCTAAGATATCTCTAGAATTTTATTTAATGAATTTTGGACCCCTTTTAGTATGTTTTCCAAGGGTTATATCAGGAAATTTTGGTTTTTCGGATTTCATATGATAGACAGTCAAAAGGCAACTTATTTAACCCCCTTAGACTTATCTATTTGTGACCAAATTTTTACACAACATTCCTAGTTGTTTCATGAACATATCCTCCAAATTTCAGGCAAATCAAACATGTCTAAGTATTTTTAAAAATTCATAACAGCAAGCACAAAATCCTGGTATCATGACAGATTTTCCAAAAATTTTCTAAGAATCAGATTAACATGTTCGGTAGCCTACTTCGACGTCTTTTTTGACGTTCTTCAAGTGCTCATTAGCTATTCTTCATAAAATAGAAAATGAAGTACACATATCAAGCTTTAAAATGAGTCATAATACCTCAAGATCGGAGTTCAGATGATCCACGAAACTGCCTTGCAAACTTGGCCAAAACACAATCTATTTGATTTTTCTGGGTTTTTGCAATTGCGAACAGCCCCTCTTCGACGCCATTTTCGACATGTTTCAAGAGGTCAGTTGGTGTTTCTTATAAAATAAAAGTTAAAGTAGACATTGCAAGCTTTAACACGAGCTATAATACCTTAATATTGGACTTCAGATGATCGACATATCAGCCTTGCAAAACTCAGACAACACACATTTCTGGGTTTTTACAATGACAAATGGAAGTTTTTCACTGCTGTTTCTGCCTCAAACGGCCTATGGTTTCGATCAAAGGCTTACACCTCCTTGAAGAGGGTATCAAGAGCTTTTCGAAGACTCCAAGATCACTCAAAACGGAGCCCTGATGAAGAAGATATGAGAGGTAGAAAATGGCTTGCTCAAGCTGAAAATTTGCAACAATGGTGTGTGTGAGTGGTTTGGAAGGGGATTTTGCAACCCTTGTAGTTGCTCGTGGTCTCCTTTTCTTTTTTGCTTGTATTAGTGCCCAACATACTGAAAATTCAGTGGTAGTTGGTGGTTGCATCAGAGGCCAAAACAAGGGGCAAAAACCATGGGAAAAAGTGGTAGTTTTCCGCCATTCCTGCTGCTGCTCAGCTGAAAAAAAGGAGAAAAAGAAAGGGGGAGAAGAGAAAGAAGAGAGGAGAAAGGGTGGCGAGCTGGACTGTGTGCCGAGCCCGGCCCACATGGGCCTGGGCAGTCCAGGCCCATGTATCTGGGCTGCCCAAGTGCTTAAATGTGTTTTTTTCGTATTTATTTCTCTTCCTTTGTATATATGTATATATATATACGTATATATGCTCGTTTTTCATCATTTTTTTCTAAAATTATTAAAGTCATTTGATTTATCATTCTTTACCAAAATTCTCTAATTTTACACTATTTTCAATTTTTAATACAATTATTTCCTAAAAATTGAATAATTCACCCATAAATTACATTTTTCTCCCAAAAATTCTATTAATTTCTCTAAAAATTCTATAATTATTCCAAAAATTCAAAAATCAATTCCAAAAACTATTTCTCTCAAAAAATTACATTTTCGTTATGATTCCACATATTTTCTCCTCAAATTTGCATTTTTCTCCATTATTCTCATTTTTCTTCAATAAGTAATTCAAAATTAGGAAAAATTGAGAATAATTCATGTATTTTCATTAAAATTTTTAGAAAAATATACGAAAATATATATTCAAAAATACGGTCGTTACATGTATGCTCTAAAGTATGAAATAAATTAAGCTAATTGGAAAACCTTGATATCCGAGAATAAATAATAGAAGTATATATATAAATTTATACATGGGTATGTGTAAATGTGAGATGTGAATATTACATAAGTATAAATATATAAAAATATTCATTATGGTTGTATAATATGTCTGTGTTATAATATGTGTGTGTTTCTTCATAATGTCTAGTCATAATTTATTATACGTATTATATGACTATGTATACAGATATATATAATAGAATGTAAATTCACTAGTGTAAATTAATAACATTTTTATTTTGATATATATTTGTATGTCATATTATTTATATATATAAACAATTATATAAATAATTGTATGTATAACAATTATATATATATATATATATATGTGTGTGTGTGTGTGTGTGTGTGTATACATATAGTTATTTATATAATTGTTTATATATATATATAAATAATGTGACATGCAAATAACATGGTATCAGTTAACCCAATTAT